>CAODLS011754954.1:0-11723 GCA_948243855.1 Flueggea neowawraea | reverse complement strand
CAACAGTTTACTGGTAAACCATTCTTGTCTTCTATCATATGTTCAGGACAGATTCAAGCAAGGATGATAAGCTCGGAACTTTGAGTGCTTCACAATGTGGTTTTGTAGAGCTTGCAGCCCTAGTGCTTTATAAGGTATCAAGTTGGTCATTCAGCTGAGAAAGGATTGTTGTGTATACTAACTGTGCATGTTTCGTGTAAAATCTATGCACGTGGATTGTGTCATTTAGTTTGAAGCTTATCAATTGCAATGTCTAATAATAATTTGTGCAGGGAATTTGAAATTAATATGTTTGGTCAGATATCAGGGCCTTCTTTTTGCGTTTTGGGAAATGTTCTGATTATGTGGACAAACTGTAGTTAGATTTTTAGGACATACATTACACAATCAGTTTGAAGTTCCAGCTTTGCATATACACATATATTTGTTCTTCATTTAATACATAAGCAGTTTTTGGGATGACATTTGCCAATATATGTTCCCTAAATTGGGTCAGTTAGTGGAGGCAAACTTGGGCCACTATTTAATATGGTATATCTTTCTCTCAGGCTTGTGCGATTACAGTTAGAGCACCATCAGCTGAAAAACGAGTAAAAAGAGAGCACATCACTGTTGTTTTGAAGGAGGCACTAGCAAAAGGAAAATGGTTATGGTAAGTTGCAATAATTCTTTTGATTAGTTACTTGACTTCTAGTGTCAATCTTTGCTTCGAACCTGATATAATTGGCTGCTCTACCTTTCAAGATGGAGACTTAGGCCTTTCTAATGCCAAGTGTTCATGTTGTTGAAAATATAACCCGGTATCATTGCTAGTTGATTGCCAAAACTTGTACTTTTTTTTGGAGCAAAAGTTTGTTGGAAATGTTTAATAGTTTTTTAATCTCTTTGTTGTGATCCATTCACAATTTTGATATCTGATTGTTTTCTTTCTTCTAAACAAGTTTTTTGTTAAAGCAAATTGAATGAAGCAAAATATTCAAAGAAGTGGTCAAAAAATAAATTGCATACTCTATTTTTTCCCTTCTTTTTCTGGTAGGTGTTGGTATTTTCTATTTGGTTTGATCGTTAACTTTATCCAATATTTTCTTCATCAGAACTTCTCTGAATATATCCAATCTTCTTACTTTTCCTGTAATGTTAATGTTCCCTGTCGGCACCTGTGTGTAAAATTTTTTGTTGACGTATATGCCATTTGCTTCAGGAATGCTACATTTTGTTGCCTCATAAATAACTACTACAGTTGCATGAATGATGACCTTTTTATGTACTGTTTTGGAGGCATATCCACAAACTTTGAGAGGTAACTGTTGTTGATCTTGCTAATACACTGATTTTGCCATGAGTTCTTTTTAACTTGACATCTCATCTTTTTCATATATGTTTTTCATTCCATGGAACACTCCACTATTTTCAGGCCTCGGAGAACTTGTGACTGATTCATTTTTAATCAGTGTGTGAGTGATTTATTTAATGAACATGCCAACATGTATCCTTGTGGTTATACGCATTTAAAAACTGAATATTTATCCTTAATCATGGACAAACTTGTGGTTATCTTTAGAACTATACGTACTTGGAAACCTTGTTGAAATTGTGTTTTATGGATATAAGATGTCAATTTCATGTTGATCAAATTCTAATTCAAGTGCAAGCATGATTTTTTTTTTGGAAAATTGCCGTTTAATGCATGAATTTTCTAGGATTATCTGAAACTTTCCATTTTAAGCATTTTCAGTTTGACAAATTATTGAAACTTTACTTCTAGCTGTTTGGGGGTTGACTAAAAATTCATCTAAATGTCACCATATGATTGCGGTATTAAATTCATCTAAATGTCAGCATATGATTGCGATGTTACTGCTACCATACACATACCTAATTATTGGTAGCAAGAAGCTTGGTGAATGTGTTGTTCTTCACAATTGTTGGATTGACAATATATATTATCTGACAGAATTTTGGCTGATGCGAATATGCAGCATTCTTATGATGGTTTGCTTTGGACATTGAGGTATGTTCTTTGTTGCATAAGTTTAGTTCTTTGATCCAAGTAGTTTTAGGGTAAGTTTAGTTCTTTGATCGAAGTAGTTTTAGGGTTTAGACTATAAGCATGTCTTGCTTGCATATCTCGGTATGTAGTTATGCTTTTATTCATTAGGACAGAGTGATATTTATTTGATAACCTTGTTGCATCCTAGTTGCAGCTCTGCTTCTTTAGGATTCTCATTCATGACACTGATTTTTCTTTCCTTCTTCCTCTGAGCTAATTTATTAATGTGCCTATTTGTATCCACAGGAGTTTGCAGGAGCTATCTGCTGTTTTGCCGGTCTCAGATTCTAGGGGGTATGTCTCATTTGGATCTTGCTTTTTTGACTCGAATGAGGTAATCTTTCCCTCAGTTATGGATTCTATTATTCCTTCAGTTGTCTTGCAATGCCTGGGCATATAACATTGAACTCAAAGAAGAACTCACTTATTTTGAATTCTGTTGTCATCAATATCTTCTAATTTATGATTAGAAGATATTGCTTCAGAATATGCTTTATAAGCTTTCATCATATGAAGAAACAGATAAGGTACACTATAGTAGCTAAGCATCCATTTTGCGATTCTTGTCTTTCCACACTGCCTGTGGATGTTCAAAAGAATTAATTTGGATTATCATTACTAAATTTTGGACGTATTGGTTCCTAATTTTCATTATTCTGATTTTTCAATTGCTGCCATTCAATATTCATCTGAATTTGTGAATGCAATGAAGGATAATTACTGGAGATTGATGTCTTTCCTTTATGCTGTGTTTATGGATATGTTTGCTAGTTTGGTTTCTCCTGAAATTTTCTTTGACGTTTTGATTGATCATATTTGCAGTTGGGATATGGTTGGCACTTAGTTTGGAGATGTCTAATGCAAGGATTACCAACATTCAGTAGTTTTACTACAGTTGTGAGTATCATCATCTTGGTGCAGTGATCTATGAAACCTATGTTGATTACTTAAGCTGTTTGGCCTTTAAGCTTCAGTATCAACTTTTGTTTTAAGTTTTTTTCCGCAGTTAATTTTCTCATGCCTGTGCAAATTGTATTTGTAACTGTCAATTTAGCTGAACTTGTTCAGCTGTCTTTGCCTTGGACAAATGTCTTCATTGGTTGGCCTAGTCAATGATTTTAAGGTGAAAAATCACATTTTCTTTATGGAAAATGAATAGTTTGGTTCCAGTATACTTTCCTAGTCATGGATTATGACACTTATCTCTAATAAGCTAAAAGAAAAAGGAAAAAGTTGTCATGATCAGAGGTTGTGTCTTAGGTCCTCATTATAAATCAAGTGATCTCTTATTGATGGTTTATTGGTTTAGTTTGAGGAACACACATATGTGCACTTCTGATCAATCATTTTCATGTTCATTATGTGAATATGCAGGTGGATGCTGCCCTTTTGCTAGTAGGGAACATTATATCACGTGTGAGTACTAGAATTTATTCTTTATATTCTTTTTCTCCCAATTGCTGTCTATAAAGTACTCTTTATGGTAGATAAGGGATATCATAGAAATAACTATTCCCTGAACCTGAACTTGTGATATTGGATGAATCTGGATTTTTTTGGCTGCGCTGTTATATTATTACTGATTGAATTTCCTTCAGGATCTAGTGAGTGCATGTGTTGTTCCTAATGACATCTGGGACCTAAAGATATTTAAGCGAGTATCATCAATGTAAGTGTATCTTTATTATTATCTGTGAAAATGGTTTTAAAATTGAGCAAAAAAAAAAGTGAAAATAGTTTTAAAATGGAAGACAAGCTTCCGTGAAATTCATTTGTTTAGGTGAAAGTTTGTCTTTTGTTAAAGTAACCATGAGATGAACGTACTAATAAAAACACTGTTTTACAATATGTCTTTATTGTTATTTCCAGTATTTGTTAAATGAATCTGATACTTTTAGCGAATATTCTCAAGTTTGAGCACAGAGCACTAAATTTCTGCAATGAAGCAAACACATGACTGGGATTACAAATTAGATTTCTCATTCATCATGGCTGGTTGGTATCCATTGTCTAACTGGTGGAATCAGATGTTGGGATGTCATTTAATCATTTTGTGCCCAGGAAGAAGTTAAACAGCCCCCTTTTTTTAATAATCCAATGATCAAAAGAGTTTCATACAATATGTTTTGGACAAATGCTTGTCAACTGAAAGTTCTGTTCCAAATTATATGTTATTTTGGATAGCAGCTGCCTTGTTTTTGATAATGTTCTAGTGTTTGCAAAGAAACGATGGTCATTTTGCACTTCGGATGGAAACCTATTGGAACAATAGCTGATTTTTGTGTTTTTAGTATAGGCTTAGGGTTTGGACTTTCTCCTCTGTGCAATATGTGCACAGACTTCATCTTGTCAATCATCTTTTGACAAAGTTCCACTTACGGGAGCTATACTAATCATTTTGTTTTGTTTTCATGCAAATTAGGTCTGTTTTGTATTTCATTTGCCGCTATTTCTCGCAGAAGGGTTCTCAAGTAAGTGATTTAGGCTGTAACCAGTGACTTTTTGCTGCTATTTGGGATTTCATTTCTCTGTTTGTTTGTCTTTTTCCATTTTTGCTAAATGATGTTATGTTCTCTTATTGTAACATGTTTTTTTTTGCTCTTCGTTCTCCAGTTTGAAAACTTGTTTATCAATTTTCTTCTTTTTTAGATTAATGCTTGCGTGCTTTTCAATGTGCATCATATTTTCTTTGTTCAGAATCTTATAATTGAAGCCAACCTAGCTTTAGTCTTAAAATTAGATGATTGATTAGAACCAATGTGACAATTAGATTTCAACGAGCAGCTAAAACTTATTTATTTTGGGGGGAAAGTTTTGGATATATTTTTGCTTATTTCAATCGGCTCCTTTATCTTGATTGTGACCAATAAAGCCCAAAATTTATTTAGGGAGATTTAGAACTATTTCCTGCTTGGCTTGTTTTCCTTCTCTCTTTTCTAGGCGAGCATGGAGGCCATGCTATTTTATATTACACTTGCTGAGTCTGGCTTGGAGTAATGATCTTTGAATTTTGTTTTATGGTTTAATTATTTATTCAGAATAATCTTGTCATTGTGTTAAAAGAACAAATTCCATTTATGCATGTGTAGAGCGACCTTCAAGAATCCTTGCATCTCAGGAGAAGTCTTCTCAGAGCAATTTTGGGCTATTTGAACCCGAAGGTCAGTTTTTTAAGCTCTTGAGATTTTCCTGTTCATTATTATTTTTTAACTTAAAATAGGTGTACTTCTTCAGGAATCTCTATCTTTTTGATGTTAGAAGTCTGGAACTTGTTGCATTTTTTCTTTGGAAATTTTTGAAAGAAGTATGATATTTTGGCCTTATGAAATTTTTTGTTTGTTCATATACGTGCTCTTTCTTCTTGAAGTGTTAAGTTTATGTGATTGTTGCTTTACCAACTGGACGTTCTTATGCAGGATTCCTCCATATTAAATGAGCATATGGTGCTGCTGTTACCAGGCGCTGTTAACTCTCTTTGTGCTGGTTGTGTTCCTTTTGCACTGTCTCATAGAGGATTGTTCTCACTTTCATTTCTAGATACTTCAGAGGCTACTGCCGACGGGTTAAAGGCATGTGTTTGTGCTAAATCTTTGTTGGTCACCATTTGACTTCTGCATTTACTCATTGAATTTTTTTATAATAAATTTTATCTCATTGGTTCTGTAGGCAGATGAAACAGATGTCAGACCTTGTGAGTTGTTTGAATGCTCTGTAGATGTTCTCATAAGAACTGATTCCAGTTCTCGGTTTGAGGTGGTTATCTGTTCTCTAATATTTTTTTTTTAGTGTCATTTGATTTTCTTTAATTCCTATTTTGATCATCTTCAGGGTTCTTTATCCCAGTGGCATCAAAGTGTACGGCTTCCAAAAGAGTTGAAGGATCCATTGCTGAATGACTTGGAGACTTACATAATTGAATTTATAGAAGACAAGCAGATGCAGAAGAATCTATCTGATATCTTCTATACATGTGCTTTAATATCAAATCTTGTTTATTGTTCATTGACAACAAGGTTTGTCTGCTCTATTCTACGCTTAACTGTACCGCATGCTTGATTTTGTTATGGGTGTGGGATTCACGTGATTCAATTTGATTTGGGTAAGCTAAGAGTTTACCCTACATGGTATTCTCTTGGATTAATAATGAAATAACTAGGGCCAACTGGGACTGGGCATTCAGTTGAGAAATTCAGGCATTGATGCCATATTGGACTTTGAAGAATGATAGAAGGCGGTTACAATGGTAGAGCATAGAGCATAGCTAAATTGGCCTTTTTGTCTATTGAGCCAACAATTCCCAAAGTAACTAGATTTAGCCACTTGGGTGGTTGGCCTAACGTTCTATTTCTTTCCAACAAAATTGCTCTGACACCATGAAGGACAAGCAACTATGGTTTTGATCTTCACATTTGCTGTTTCTCTTTCTAGTGTTGATAAACCTTGGCCTGTCATTCATGTCATTCTAGATGCAGATACATAATTTCTCTATTGTTTGGGCTAGGCAGGCTATGTTGTATTGTGCATATGCTGTTTGAAACTTTAGGCTAGAGACATCTCTTTGAGGATTCCTTGCTTTAATTCTTAAACAATAAGCACTGATTGCCCTTCACATATGATATCTCTGTGTATGTGTGTGCCTTTCTGTCACTCGTTAATTTAATGTTCAATCTTTAATTCCCCGTCAGGAAACGAGAAGATGTATCATCCTTTATCTCCAAAATGGGCCAGTACTTGTTAGAGTTGCTGGATGATGCTGTTAACTTAGTTCAAGAGCATTGCTTTGACTTGCAATCTTCTCTCCTGCCTTCATTTAGAAGTTTTGTATGCTCTCCTATTTTTATCAGAAAGGGTGGTCAATATGTCCTGGATATTGTATTTCATGATGCTATAACTCAATCCTTGGAAAGGCTCTTGAAGGCACTTTCTAAACTGTATGGCCAATCTTCTGAATGTACGAGTAATTCTCATTCAGAGGTAGCTGGATCTGGTACATCAGCATCTGATGCTTCGTTACAAGTATTTGATCCAACACATAGCGATGGGAGTAGGATTGTAGACATGGAGTTAGATATTAATGGTGATACAAAGGATGTCGATGTCTTAACGGCTGGTGGGAGAATTGGCAGTGGCATATGCTCTTATGCACTCAAATGGAAGTTGGGAATGATTTCACTTATTTCAAGTTTTGTCTCAATATTAGATCTTGTTGCATGGGATGTCCTGTTTGATCTCTTTCAAAATGAATGTGACACGAAGGTATATTACCTAATTATCTTGTAAAAGTTAATATTTTCTTTGGGTCTTTAATGGATTGAAACGTGTACCTCTCTCTTACACACCTTCCTAAATTGAGTCCTTTGGTGCTTTCCTTATCATTTTTAGCCTCTGCAAATCATGTTTAACTGTTCATGTTTCTAATTTTCATCTAGCATTTGTCCAACATGTTTTCAGGTCCGTGAGAATATTCTTCACCATCTTTGCGAACACTTCAAACAGTCATCTTCAAAGATTACAGACTTGGTAATAATATCGACCAGGTTCATCAAATTTATTGAGAATTGGTCTGAGTTGTCTGATCACAAATTTCAGTGTGTTTAAGCTCTTTTGCATTTACTTTCTATTCATTTTAAGGCTTATTTTTGTTTTTCCAAATTCATAGGTTCAAACAATGGATGGCATGTTTGAGATGCAATCGAATGTTAAGCTCAATTGTGTTAATGTTGTAATTGCTGTTGATCAGCTGTTACATTCTCTATTATCTTCGGACATTGTCTTGAAGGATTCGGTCCAGACTTTGATGAAGCGTGAATCTGAACCGGTATCGAAAAAGTCTTCACTTCTTTTTTTTAATTTTTTGGGGTTGAATGATTATTCTTTATTTGACAAAATTGTAATATTTTGTTCTCAAACATGAAATTCTTAATTTCTAGGGAAGTGGTTTAAAAGGAACTAACAGCTTAGTAAATTTTTCCTTGTTATATCTGTTATTATGTTTTCCTGGAACCACTTTTTTTTTCACATGAGGACTTTTTTGGATAGTTTCCACAGAAAAATGTTATTCAAATGCTCAACTGGTTTCCCATCCTAATGGTCTAGTTTCTTCTTAAGCATCTTTGAAATAGATTTTTTATTAAGATTGACTGTTATTGGTATTTTGCAGAGTTTGATACATCTAGGAGGCCTTGTTAACAAATTTGCAGATGTTGGTCTTCTTGACTGGGTTGGACGTGTAAAGTTGGTTGATTGCATTTGTGATTTTGTCTTACTCAGCCCTCAAATTAGTCAGGTAAGAACACAGCTGAATAGACATGTCTTTTCAATGACACTCTTTCCAATTAGACACTGAATTTATGGAACACATTAATTGGATAAATGAAGAAAAAAATCATATAATTGTATCGCTGCTGAAATCTTTGACGTTGCACATGGAAAATGGTGGAAATGTGTCATAAGTTGCATGCGCATACAAATAGATAACTGATGTGGACTGTTTTGTGCCACTTCTCCACTATTGTCTGCATACAAGTTTTAAGATTGAATATTAAAGTTCTCATCCAACTTTTTAGTTTTCTAAATGATTGCTGTGATGTAATAACCTGCAGACAATGATAGAACGGTTGTTCTTGATGCTTCAAGATCCTGATTATCGAGTTAGGTTTTCCTTGGCTCAAAGGATAGGTGTTCTTTTCCAAACATGGGATGGCCACGAAGAACTCTTTCAGGATATCTGGTGGGTTTCCTATGGGTTTCTATTTGTCTGTCATGCTAATCTAGTTAGTATTGCTTTATTTTACATCAACTTATTAAATTTGTGTTTTCATGTCTGTTATACAAATTTCTGCAAGCAAAAAGTCAGCATTCTTACTTTCTTATTATATTGGCAATATCATAAATGACGAACATATGTGCTATTTTTTTTTTAAAATGGGTTCAAATCTTATTCACAGTATTGCATATGCAGGTCGTTATCCATGTTAATCTTATAATGTACATCTCTCTCTTAACAGTTCAAACTTTGACATCAAATTGGTGCTCCCCTTTGAAGGAAAACTTGTTACCGCAAAGGAGGTCTTAGCAGGTGATCCCCAGCCACCTACAAGGATGGAGACTACAATTGTTACTCTTATGCATCTATCTTGGCATAGTGAAAAAATAGAGGTGGAGGTATGCATATTCCTTTTCATTCTACTTCAGTTCATGAATTTATTTGACCTACTATAATGTACAATTTGTATGAATTTAAGATCTCGGTGGTTGCTTTCATTTGAAACATGTAGGCAGTCTTCATGATGTGTGTGATTTCTGCCCTTGATCCTTCTCAGAGGTAAAGCATCATGCTTGTTTGTAACTCTTAATTTGGCACTGCCTTCTTCGACAACGGTTATTTTGGTGCAGGGAGCTGGTTGTTGCAGCACTCGATCATTTATCAAGGCGGCTGCGGTACCAAACTAGGTTCAAGGTTGTGATAGTGCAAATTCATTTGACATTATTTATAATATCATCGTATAAGTGCTTTTTAGTCATAAGATATGCATTAGGAAGATGACATTCTCGTGAAGATATAAATGCTGATGTGCCATTCAACTGACTTGAATTAATTCTCTCCTATTTATGCTGCAGTATTTGGAGGAACTCATTGGATCGGTTCTATACCGCTGGGTTGAATGTGGTGTTAGCTTAGTTTCCCTTCTTGAGGTGGAACATTCATTGTATTTTGATACGTTCAATTTGTCTATCTGTTTTTGTGCATTATTAGCACATTGAGGTTATACTTGTTTTAAAATATTTCATGAAGGCCTTGATACATTACCATCGAGTATGTATTTTGTGTCTTGTGATCATCTCAGATGAAAGTCATGTTTCTGATATATTCAAAATGATTATCATAACCGCTGTTCTAATTACTTAAACAAAGACATTTTATGTCATATTACTTTGAGCTGTTTGTATTCTATTTATTACTTAATTAAATTGGTATGACGACTTTTACATTCCTATTTAATGTGCAGCCTGAAGTGAATTTTTCTGGTAATTTGATGATTTGGTTTCAACAGATAAGGCAACACTTCGTATCAGATGCAGAGCCTGGTTATTTCATGCAATACTGTATCATTGGCTTCTTCCAGCTTTAATTCTGTGTGAGGACAACCGTAACTTGATGTGGGTGGCCAAGGTAAGGACTATATGAACAATGTGTTTTTGTTGTTAGTTATTTAGTTGTAAGTTTTGTCTGGAAGCTGACTTCTTTATTTATTGCAGGTTGCCAATCAACCTTTGGCAGTTCTTCTTAGAAGTAACTTTGTATCAATATTTTCGGTTTGCATGGCATTATATTGCAGTAAAAAGTCTGGCCGGGAAAAGGCTGCTTTTATTTTACAGAGTTCAATTCTGCAATTGGCTGAGATATCAGAAAATGAGAGAGACAAGATGATAAAGAAGCATATGGTTTGCCACTTTCTCTTTGAAGAAGAAAATGTTAATTCAAAATATTTTATTGAGCAAATTACATGGTATACTGTTAAACTTGAAAGATATCTTCAAAAATACAATTCTAACCTTTTTCTCATACTTTTTTTCTCAAAAAATAATTGGTATATTTTTGGTTTTTCTTAGTATATTTTGATTTTTTTTGGTTTATTACTTATTTTTGCCATAAAAAGTTGACTATATTTTTGCAATTATTTTCACCTTTTCCGATATTTGTGTTAAAACCTCTTCTTTTTTTTTTTCTTTGTGTGTTAGTGATGTTGATTATTCAATAGTCTTTTCTCTAAGGACTGCCATTATGCCTTTTTGTAGTTTTTAATTTGTCTCATAACTTGCATTTTCTCTTTTCAGTACTTATTATTCTACCTTAGAATTACATTTTAGTTATTTCTGTAATATCTTGATGTCAGTTTACAGAACAGAGATTACCCTAGGTTTTATTACATCAGGTTCAGAAAACTTCTTTATCATTTGATTTTTGGTAATATTTATGAGTTAATTATTGTATGTGGGCAGAGATTGAGTTACCATCTTTTGATGTGAAAAGTAAAAAATATGGCAGTGGCCTTGTTTTGGAAGTCTTCGTGCCTCTTTGCTTTGTTTGATGGTTCATGCTCATCTGTGCCGTAAGACATTTCTTAAGGCGCACCTGTTCATTCTTTTTCTGAAAGAGTGGCACATGGGCTACTTTTTAGTTACAAATGTTTTAGTTTCCTACATGCTTTCTAAGTTTCTAGGATGGCATTAATTTCACATGGATATCCTGGGCTGCAGTTCTATGAAGGAGTTATTTATATCCTCTATGGTTATTGTAAGCATCTTTGGACCACGATCTAATCGCTAATCAGTTTTTTTTTGGTTGTATATAGGTGGCTATTGTTAACCACATTCTGTCTCTCACTTCTTATGCATCAGACCCTGGTGTTCCTTTCTTTTCTAGAGAGACAGTAGGGCGTGCTGTTCAAACAGTCGTGGATGGATTTTTAGAAATGTGCCTCACTTTCTTTTTATTTTTTGGATTTGTTATGTTTTTCCTCTTGCATCGTTTTGTGAACACAAAGTTACTTTTGGATGTAGGGATAGTTACCCAACAACTGTTGCAGTTGTCGACAAGATTAACATTTTCCGGCCAGATAGGGTTTTCATGGTATTGTGTTATCTGTGACATAAATCTATTTTGAAATTC
>CAODLS011754741.1:0-10652 GCA_948243855.1 Flueggea neowawraea | reverse complement strand
TGTAGATTTATAGGTTGGTACCTTCTGTCTCTATCTCTATTCGTGCATTTTGGCATTTTTGTTCTGCATACTTGGTTCCTTTTGCATAGTTGGGATCGAGTGAGTTAGATACTCGATGATGTGTACCTGGAGTCCTGAGGTTGGGATTACACCTGGGTACTTAGACTTAGTGTCTATTGGGGAAATTATCGAGTTGGTCTTCTTTTTCGAGGCATAATTTGTATGTTGAGCAGTAGTGTATTTTGATACCAAAGGTGGTATTAGTGCATTAACTCTGACTTAGTGCTCGAAAATTTGGGGACAAATTTCTTTTGATGGGGGAGTATGTAGTATCCCGCCCACTTCAGCTATATTTCCTATAGCGATGATCATTGATGCTCTGTTAGGATCAGCATGTATGGGTTGCCCCTTTTTCTTTTGTCGTCCATGTTATACCTATTTTACAGGTGATATTTTTGGAACACTCAGCATCTGATCCGTACCTTGGACATAGTGAATCGCTTTTGACTATAGTGAGTGCTCTTATTCGGACTCTACTTCGTTCTGTCATAGGGTTCCACACCGAGTTACTGTTGGGATACTGGGCTACACACTTTTGTATTTTTTGGATACTCGGGTGATTTTATATTTTCACTGATATTTTGCTATATTGTATATATATACATATTGATATATATTCATATATATATATATATATATATATGCTTTACTTTTAATTGTAAACATTTTTATAATTAAAATGTTTAATTAATAAAATGGGTAGAATGTCTGATCACAGAGGCTTGTGTGGGATGGATCGGGGTCCTGCAGACGGTCTGCCTTGTACACTGGTCAAGGGCCCGATTATGGGTCGTGACACTCTTTCTCTTCATTTTCTTTATTTTCACCACTCAAAACCGGAATTTCTTCCACTCTCTTGGTTTCTTGCTTATTCCTTTCTATCAATTAAGGTATGGACATGTATTTTGTGGATTGATTCATTTGTTTTCACCATTTTTATTGTTGAAAGTTGTGTGGGTTTGATTGAGGCCGAAAATGGGTTTGAATGGGTTCTAGGGTTTGGATTTTTGTGTTTATTGGCTGGAAATGAGTTGATTTTGTTGGATAATGATTGATTGATGATAGAGAACATGAATGTAGCTTAGAATTGAAGAATTGATGATTTTATGTTGATGAACAATATTGGTCTGAAAATTAGAATGATGATTGAGTCGGTTTTAGGTGGAGCTGGGTGAAACGAGGCTAGATTTGAGTTCTTGTGACTGATTTGAGTTGGTTGGAACGAGTGCGAACATTGGGTTCGGCTTGGTTTGAGTTTTAGTGTATTTTTGAAAATATTTGTTTAGTCGCTAGGTCTTAGGTGAAATTTTTTTATTTTTGCTGAAATAATTGGAGGGTTTGGATCTGATATTTTACATGGATTGTAAGACTTGTAATTTTGGGAAAATAAGTTATAGATTTGTAATTTTGGAAAAGAGTGAATATTTTTGTAATTTTGAGAAATTTGAGGTTTTATTCATAAATTGAGTTTTTTGGAGAATTTAATTTTAAATTCTAAAAGTTTGGGGATTAAATATTAATTTTTGAGGTCCTAGGGACTAAAGTATAATTTTACAAGTTTTAGGGACCAAATTGTAATTTTACACAAATTTTGATTTTTGGGACAATAGTGTTAGTTCTTCGACTGAAATGGGTTTTCAGCCATCGTTTGGGCATTTGAGTTTGCATATGTATGTGCACGTATTTCAATGCAACTACAGTACCAACATCATGTCTTTGATTCTGATTTAATTATTGTTTCAACTTCGTGTTCTGGTCAGCAAGGTTGACCAGCCGCTAGTAGAGTTTGAAGGGGCCATTTAGCTTGACTTTCCAAGTGAGTGAAATGGCAGCTTCAGACACATAGAGTGTGTCTTCAAAGCTATATTATTTTTGTTGTGTCTGAACATTTGCATGTAAATTGGAATTACTAAATGATCGGGAAAATCCTAAAATTTGGTTTACTTCGAAAACCTATTTGAAATTTATTATATTTCGTAATAAATGTTTCGTTTAGGCTTTCGATGAGTTTCGGAATTACTAAATGATCGGGAAAATCCTAAAATTTGGTTTACTTGGAAAACCTATTTGAAATTTATTATATTTCGTAATAAATGTTTCGTTTAGGCTTTCGATGAGTTTCGAAATAAATATTATGCTCTAATATTTATTCCGATTTTAGTAATAAACCCTTTCTTTGAATTTTAAGATAACCGTTATTCGAAAAATGCTATGTTTGGAATTAAGAATATTTTCTGAAACATGTTTTTGTTTTTGAGGTTAAATGTGTTTTTGAGATATTTTTTGTAAATAAACGTTTCGATTGAACATTTGGCATAATTTGTAAACAAAATGTATGCTTGACATATTGTCTGTTTGGATATTTTTTAAATAAATATTTGCATATGTTTTTGATAAAATATTTCGATATAGGACGCATTTGTTACGAGGTAAACAGAACTATTGGTATACCAATGTGAAAACTCAGTTACCAGAGTTAGTGGTAACACTCAGTTACTAGAGTATGTGGTAACATGTGTGTCTAGCAAACATATGTGACTATATGTATTAAGTGGCGGAGGTCCATATATGTAATCATTGGCCGAAGTCCACGTATGTTTTCAGTGGCGGAGGTCCATGTATGCTTTTAGTGGCGGTGTTATTCGTCCCTTGTTAGATTGTTTGGCACAAAACTTGGGTGAGCCTGTATTGTTGCTCATTTTCCCGTAGTGTATTGTTCTATAGTCTAACAAGGTATATCTAGCTGGAGCACGGGGACTGCAATGGTCGCAGGTGTACTTAGATTAGCATCTTTTTTTTGCAGCCTTGAGATCCTTAGGATGGATGGATTACTTTTTAGATCCCCTAAGGTTGTTAGCTGTTAGCCCTTTTGAGTTGGGTACCAATTGGACTCCTAAGGTTGCTACATTATTCTGATATGATTGAGTCAGCAAAGTTCTAATGCAGTCATGCGTATGATTAGTGATCATCAGCTCTGAATATCATTTGGCATGATATCTGTATGGCATGATTTTGACTATGATAACGTTTTCATTTTTGTTACAAATGATTAATTTTAGCATGAATGCATGTTATGAATTTTTGCACGTTTTATTACTTACTTGTTCAAATAATTTCTTTTGTACATCTGCATACCTATTGTTGCTTTGGTTGCAAATGATTTCAAAATTACTATTTGTATCTGGCGTGTACATATACTTATATCTATGTGCGGTGTTTTCAAACGTTTTCAAATTAGTCTTTGTGAGGCACTTTAGAGTGTCGTTTCCTCACTAGGGATCTTACCCCTTTCTTCTGGTGTTTTCTTTTGTATTCTTATTTGCAGGTGATTTTGGTTGATTGAGGTTTATTAGCATTCAATACCCAGTGAGACATTTTGCAGTTTCAGTTAGTGCCATTTTGTTCGAGCCCAGTAGGTTGTTCTAGTAGGTGCTTCACACCGGTATACTTGTGAGTGTTTGACTCTGTAAACTTATTTGGTATTTAAATATGATTTTTGATTTGATAATAATTTTATATTATTATTATTATTATTATGCAAATTTATGTTTTAAGAATATTTGTATTTATGTTTTATTAATAACTTTTGAAATGCTTTAGTACTGTTTGAAGTAAAATTGGTTTTAGTTCTATCTCCGACACCTGTACGAGATGGGCTGGGCTCTCATAAACGGTTCGCCTCGTACGCCGATCATGGTCTGAAAACAGGTCGTGACAGAGAAGACTGTAGTTACCTGGGTAATATGGTAGTCGTGTTGTCCAGCTAGGCACACGTACTTTATTTTCTAAGGGCATAGCCATAATATATGTATCTGGTCCCAATATCTGACTCTGTTATATATACACTTATATATTTTTCTGCTGACAGTATTTGTCTGACTATATGTTGTCTACTTTATTTGCGAAGTTTTGAAAATATTTTTGAAACATATACTACATATAATATGTATATTAGATTATATTTATACGATTGCAGTATTTTCAAACAGTTTTCAAAACAGATTTTGTGATGTCCATATCAGGCGATCTAAAGTGGCATCCCTCACTTAGGATTTCTCACCCTCTTCTCTTAATATTTTTCAGGTATACTTTTGGTTTTTGGCATTCAGCGACCATTCAGTGTTCCAACACTCAGTGAGGCATTTTTTCAAGTAAATACCCTTTTGGTCGAGTTTTTTATATGTTTGTACTGGGGCTCCACATCAGGTTACTGTAGGATTGTATTTTGTATTTTGGCTATTGTCTTTTTTATATCTATACTTTATACTCTTTGATAGTACGATGTTTGTTATATAAACATATATTTTTATATATATATAATGTTTATATATGTATATAATGTTTTTAAATAAATGTTTTGAATAATAAATAAGTTGGGTAGAATATTTGATTCTCCGAGACTTGTGCGGGATGGACTGGACCTCCAGTTTGGTTCATGTTGTATGCCGGTCATGGTTTAAAAAGGGGTCGTGACATCAACAATTTTAGAAAATCTGACTATCTTCACAGTCTTTGTCTTCTTTGTCATACTGCTTCTATTATCAAGGGGACATCCATCTAAATAATAAATTTTCTTCTCTTTCTTCCTTCCTTGCAACACCAAGCTATCACCTTTGAAAACCTTTCAAAACTCTTCATCACCAACATACTTGTACGCAAAAGGTGTCAATTCGCCTAAAGAAATTATATTGGCTATAGTAATAGGCACAAGCTTCACAATTGCCAAATTTTGACAATACCATTATAGAGCTTCAGGCGAATTCTTCCAATGCCTTGAACCTTCAAATTTTCTTTTTCCCTAGATGGATGTAGCCAAAATCTCCTTCTTTCTACGAAGTATCAAAAGAAGCTTGATCTCTACAAATATGCATGTCACCAGTAGAATCTGAAACCCAACTAAAATGATCTTCAACAAGATCGTTAGCAGCTGTCAACAATACCTCACTATAATCTTTATCCACATTAATTGAAGAATCACCAACTTTCTGCTTATGCTTGAACTGTAAGCAGCAAGATATGTGACTAGTTTCTCTACAATAAAAGCACTCAATAGTACTCATATCTCTAAGCCGAGATCTCAATCTTCCACCATGATCACCTTTCCTACGATTCCTCCCTCTGTTGTCATCTGTTACAGCTATCAGTAATTAAGAACCAACACCATTCCTCATTCTCTTTTAAGACCGTCATCACATCATTCAACTACAAAGTGTTTTTCCCTACCAATATTGTTTGCATCAACAGCTTGAAAGATTTAGGCATTGATGCTAATAGAAATAATGATTGCTCTTCCTCCTTGATTTTTCTCACCTAAATTCAATAGCTAACAAACTAATTGATTGAAATTATTAATGTGGTCATAAATATTACCTCCTTCATCCATTCTCAGAGTATACAAGTCCATCTTCAGACACGATCGGTTAGTCAACGACTTCAACAAATAGGTGCTCTCCAACTTCTTCCACAAAGTTTTAGGAGATGTCTCCTTCAACAAAGTAATTTTAATTTGGGGAGCAAGTACTAACCTGATAGCGATGATAGCTTTCCTCTAGATGGTACTCCAATCTCCATCTTTTATATCGCTAGACTTTTTATCCTCCAATGCGATGTTAAGACCTTGCTACACCAAATAGTCTTGAATCGTGCTCTGCCATAACATGAAATTACTCTTTCCTTCAAAAAATGAAACCTCGAACTTCAATGTTGTAGTTGACATCTTCTCTACAACTCTGCTTTTACTCTTCCTCTATTCTTCTCTTTGGAATGAGTTTTTTGCTCTGATACCATTTCTTGGGGCCCAAACATGCAAACACACCAACATAAGAAAATAAATAGTAGAGAAAAATAGAAGAGAACACAAGAAATTTTTAACGTTGTTCAATCTTAATAGCCCTACATCTACAATCTCCACTAAAATAATATTACAATTTTTAGACAAAAAAAAAATGTTAAAACCCTCTCACTCTCACATACCAAAGCTCCATTTACACCTCTAGTTAACCAACTTAGGATTTGTGATACAAAACAACTTGGACTCAAGACCTATTTATAGAAGAAAGACCATTTCCCAACTTCACATCTAATTGATGTGAGACAAAATCTTTCTCCAAATCCACTCCTAAATAATGTGGAATTTGCACCTCTCCTAATCAATATGGGATTTAGAGAGTTATCCCAATAATTGGCAATATGATGTGGCAACTTTTTTAAGTTGGATGTCATTCTACTCAGCATTCCAACGTCAGAAAAACTTGAATCTACCTAGTGACAATTAATGTAAAATAATCGTTATTCGGTGACCTAAGTAAACTTTAATTTAGTTAAGTGACCACACCGAACAATATCCCTAACTTGAGTGACTGTTAGTAAAGTTTATTCCTGTGAATCTTCACCATGTAATATCTCTATCAACTTTGGATCTATAATAATATATGGACTAATTCAATCAAAAAAATATCAATGATAGTAGCTTTCGCATGTTATAAAAAATCTCAAAATATAGATACATGATTCACCTTCTTTCTAGTAAAACATTAAATTAAAGTTCACCTTCTTCAGTCGAATGGTAGATCCACAATTTTTCATTTTTGGAACCTATAGCGCATGAAAGAGACAACTACATGGCTTAAGATCTCAAATGATGTAAGTTATAATTCTAAACATAAAATTTAGACATACAATCCCGTGCTTTAATTATTATTACATACTAATTTTTCCTTCAACTAGAAACCTGAATTGAACAGAACAAATAGATAGCAAGACATTTTTAATGACATGTTTCAAAAGTGTTTCTTAAATGAGAGGCAAGAAATGATCATGGGGTTCTAATATATTAAAGTTTTTAAATGCAAAAAATGAAAGGGGATAAAGGCTTTACAACACAAGGAATGCACAGGCCAACTATGTTTGTAACTTATGTCAAAACCCACCAAATGTGTTTATAGTCAATACTTGTGTGATACTCATGTCCCTCTATCGGATCTTTCCTTTGTTAATATGTGTTTTTTTAAGGTAATTAACTGTCGTAATAATGTGGTGTCCGTTACTTTACATCTTGATTCTAGGAAAATTAAGTAGGAATGTGACTAAACATGATCTTAATTGTAAACATCATGTTGATTTGGACCCACCATTAAGTGGATCCCATTTAGGAGATCTCTTAGGTGAAAAATCAAGCTTATTAAAGATTTAAACACAATTTAATACAGGGAAATGATGTGGATAGCATAGCTGAGGGGTCATTATATGGCCTTACTATAATTTCACATGGCTAGGGTTTGCTATACCTTCCAATAGAGATACTCAATTTCTTCAACCGCTGGTGGGTCAAATATGGAAGTCACTGATACAATCAAAACTTTCCACTTGGTGTAAATATTGCGGACCACTAGTCTGTATCAAATTGAATTCGGGTGCAAATGCTACTAAGATACCGGTTCAATAGTTAATATACTGATACAATCGAATTTTATTTATTATAGAATATAGTTTCTCATATAAAAAAAAGACATAATAAGAGAAAATATACATTTTAAATATTAGATTAACCCAAATTATTAAGCCATGTATGTTCCAGATGATTTCTAGGGTTAATTATGTGATTAGAGCAGCACGAGAAACCAACATCTATGAAATGACAAGCACAATAATCCATATTTTACATAATTGTTTTGTGGACTCATTTATTGGTAGTTGACTGTGCATGCATGTTTGACCTGGAAACTATATCCATCAATTGTATATTATAATCAGGAGAAGATTTATTAAGAGAGCTGTAAACCTTTCATTTATAGGAAAATTTCTTATTATATCGCCAAAAATATTAAAACGTATATATGTTATGACTTCTATCATGAAGAAATTTTGATCAATTTAAATATTTTACTCAATAAACAAAAGAAGATTTTATTTAGAAATATTTTAGAGCATGATTAAATATTGGTCTATACAAATATCTGAATCCACAATACTGTCAATATTTTAATCTTTAAATTGATCGATATATATAATGTATGAGTAACAATGCATGTTAATTCTGCTACGAAGAAAAAATTGTTAATATAATTGTCAATTAATGAACAAATGCAATTATCATCTATATATGAAATCCGAAGTTCCATTTATGAATCAAATTTATTTATATTTTTGCTACAAGTTCTTGATGTCCGATTCAAGGAACTAAGATTGAGTATACATACTAATCAGGACCTTATATCAAAAATTTTAAAACGAATTTACACAGAAATTAAGCTAAGCATAATGAGGAACCCTCTAGATCAACTACTAATTAAGAAAGGAGAAGAAGAAAATGTATTTATATATATGTTGAGATTTTTTTTTTTAAAGAAAAGCAAGTGATTAGAGCTTGAGAGACAAATCAAGCTTCTTCAAATCATATTGTTTAGTCTTCAAACGGTTAGCATCATTATCCCACCAAAATCCACCCATTCTTTCATTAACAGAAGCAAATATTGGTGAACTAGTTTTGAATCTCGCAACTCCATCACTAGACGACGAGGACGATGATGATCCATGGTTGCTGTCTTTTCCCACATGAAAATTCTCCGGCGAGAGCTTCCCAATTGCCAGTTTTTGGTCAATGACTTGACAAGACCATACTCCATTGCAGCCATTACAAGAATTCTTTGAAAGACCAAAACATGGCTTGTGAATCATAGAATGAACCTGAATTCCAAGTGATCTGCTGAAAGATCCATGTAAAGGAAGTGAAGCCAAACTAGGGTATCTATTTGAGTTGATGTAACTAAGAGCAAAAGATGATGTTGAAGTGAATCTTTGTCCATGTTTAGCCATTGTTCTTTCTCTTTTATGTGCATTTTGGTGACCTCCAAGTGCTTGTGAGCTATAAAACTTTCTTTGACAATAGTTACATGAAAAAACTCGAGGCTCAGCTTCATTACCTTGATATGATGACGGAGAATTCGTATTGTGATCAAAAGAATCTATAAGGTTGAGCTCTGACTTGAAGTCACTCCTACGGAGGCTTAGATCCAATACAAGATTGATTTCTTCTTTGTGGTCGTTTTCTATTTCTTCTTCATGTTGGTTTTGGATCTCCAATGGAGAATTTGAGACTGAAACGATGCTTGTGCTTTCGGAGAGGCATGTCTCTGATCTTGGAGGATCCATGGAGAGAGGAAATTTTAAGACAATTTTGGGTTTAATGGCAGTGGGAGGTGAAATGTTAGTTGATATTATTATGTATCATGTGCTAAGTATGGGATGGTATTGCTGTTGGGTCTCAATATAGTATGTCTTCGAATTAGAAGAGTAAGAAACTAGAACAGAGAGCTTAGAGGCAATTTTTAACATAATAACATAATTGATTTGTGAGTACATAATTACAATATGACACGATTGCTACAAATTTAAGATTTGATTTGTCTATGCCTTGTACAATAATATGTAATATGTAAATGACATTATATGAATTAACACCCCCTCTAAATATTTTAGAACATTGTATGAATATAAATCGACATAAATACAAAAGAAGGAAATCAAGGTGATTTATTTTTTGAACATTGTATGAACCAATTAAGGGTTATCAGAATTGATTGATTCTCAAGGGAAGCAAGAGAAATCTGTAATATTCCGCTCATTTCTGTCAAGGAATGTTGTAACTTTATGGCTAAGACCGATTTGATCTTGAGGATAACCGGACGTATTTTCGGGGATTAGGTGTCATCGAATCTCGAGGGAGGTCCGATGCGCGTTGGGAAATGTGATATATCGAGTATGTGATTTGAGAATGAATAATGTGTGTATGACGTACGTTGTCGAGTGTGGAAGACGTACATTATCTGAAAAATAGCATGACGTACGTTGTAGA
Organism: Flueggea neowawraea; assembly: GCA_948243855.1. Classification (NCBI taxonomy): domain Eukaryota; kingdom Viridiplantae; phylum Streptophyta; class Magnoliopsida; order Malpighiales; family Phyllanthaceae; genus Flueggea; species Flueggea neowawraea. The sequence goes on along the minus strand of CAODLS011754741.1, from coordinate 739 downwards.
GATACGACTTACGTTATCTGATATTCGAGGATGATCAACATACGTTGCCTTGTACGACCTACGTTGGGTTGTGTTTATCCGAATCCGTGGCTACTAGATGCTTCACAACGTGCGTGGTGAGGTATAGCGTACGTTGTGCTCCATCACAACGTACGTTGTCATTGAGTACAACGTACGTTGCCTTTGAAATTGTCATCACAACGTACGTTATCATTAAGTATGACGTACGTTGCCTTTGAAAATGTCAAAACGGTGCGTTTTGATCTGCAGCTCTTAAAACGGTTGAAACCGACGTTTTTCATCATTTTTCACTCACAATCTCTCTAAATCGCTATGAAACACTCTCGTATTGGTTCCCCAGCATTCTCAATCAATTTCTGAGGTAAGATCAACATCCTTTCTTAATTTATAACTCATTTTTATGCATTGAGTCATGAAAATGCATTTTGTCCGAATTTGAAATGGGTTTCAATTTTCGGATGATTTGTGATGAATGGATGTTAGAATATATTAAAGGGGACTTGTATGAATTTGATTCAAGTTTTGAATCAAATGATTTGATGAGTTTTTTCTGAACCTAGGGTTTGGTTCGGGTTTTGATGATTTGAGCATGAATGGGTGTTTTTCTGTCGAATTTGAGGTTAGATTCATGTTTAGGAGGCCGATTAGAGTCGAGATACATGATTAGTTTTGAGATTCATCAGTTGAATCGGAAGTTCGATAATAAAACTAGGGTTTT
>CAODLS011754695.1:0-11525 GCA_948243855.1 Flueggea neowawraea | reverse complement strand
CCAAATTCGATAGCTGACAAACTAATTGATTAAAATTATTAATGTAGTCATAAATATTACCTCCTTCATCCATTCTCAGAGTATACAAATTCATCTTCAGACACAATCGGTTAGTTAACGACTTCGATAAATAATGTTCTCCAACTTATTCCACAAAACTTTAGGAGATGTCTCCTTCAACACAGTAATTTTAATTTGGGGAGCAAGTGCTAACCTGATAATGCTGACAGTTTTCCTCTAGATCGTACTCCAATCTCCATCTTTCATACCGTTAGGCTTTTCATTTTCTAATGTGATGTCAAGACCCTGCTATACGAAATAGTCTTGAATCGTACTCTTCCATAGCGTGAAATTGCTCTTTCCATCAAACAATGGAACCTCATGCTCTAATGTTGTAGTCGACATCTTCTCAGCAACTCTGCTTCTACTCTGTTTCTATTTTCCTCCCTAGAATGAAACTCTCGCTCTAATACCACCTGTTGGAGCCCAAATATACAAACAACCCCACACAAGAAAATAAATAATAGAGAAAAAGAGAAGAGATCACAAAATTTTTTTAACGTGGTTCAGTTTCTCAATAGACTTACGTCCACAAACTCCACTAAGATAAATATTACAATTTTTGAACAGACAAAATTGTAAAAAAAAAAACCCTCTCACTCTCACAAATCCAAGCCCAAGTTGCACCTATAGTTAACTAGCTTAGGATTTTGTGATACAAAATATCTAAGACCCAAAACCTATTTATAGGGGAGAGACCCCTCTTCTATTCTACTTCTAAGTAATGTAGGACAAGGACTTTTTCCAAATCCCCTCCTAACTAATGTAGGATTCACTCCAAACCCTTTTCTATTTGATGTGGGATTTGGGGAGTTATCCCAACATATATTTTAGGAGAAAATTATAGTAGAGATGAAATGCAACTAGAGGAAATAGGTACATCATTTTAGCCCTCTCAATGAGGAAAATTTTAAGGAAGATTCAGAGTCTCAATCAAAGTTCAATTCTAAGACAAAAACCTTTTATTCCAGAGTTTTGCAAATCATTATCCTGATACATTTAGAAGGTCATTTTTCAGAGTTGTTTTACCACAAGGTAAGGTCACGTCAGAAATTTCTAAATTCCAAATTTCAGATCCAGATCCTAATGGGCAGAAATAGTCACGGATCAGAAAGGCTACCGTGAGGCAAAGTCAGGAAAATACGCGATAAATACAATGATTGTTCTACAAGCCTTTCAAATCAGGTTTACATGTTTTTGACGATAATTGAAGGCTTTATCTCAGTATTTTATCAAGATAACTATCAGTCTTCAAAGTTACAAGGAGCAGTACAAGAATGTTATAAATAGAGGAAGGACCGACATATTCCAACACCATACCGTCCACTATCAAAACCTAGACATATTATCTGCAACTATCTTGCAATTCTCTTAAGTTTTCATGCACTTTTCGTAGTATTCTCATAAGTTTTGTAACCTTTGCGTTGTTGATCAACAAAATTATACCCTTGCGTTGTTGATCAATAAAAGTATGTCATTTGCTCTCGATTTTAGTATACTTTGTGTGTAGTTATACTACAAATGTTTAGCATTATATTGGAGAACCTTAGTTAGAATCTACTACAATTGTTTGAAGAAGTCAAAGTGCACATTTAACTTTCCACCAGTTTGGTTGAAGCCTAAATTGCACCCGGCACACCTCGTAATGAAATCCATAAAAAGGACTAAAAACTATTTGCGATTTTTCCCGGAAGAATTTCAGTAGAAACATATTTATTAACAAACTTTTGGATCCAAAATTTTCTAGAATAGGCATTTCTTGGTAAAAAGCTCTTGCAATCTTTTTATTTTCCACCAAGTACTCGAAAACAAAATCAATAATATAACCATCAAAGCCTTTTTATCTTCATCATACCCTTGAGAAGCACATCAATATGCCATAGTTTAGTATAAGTCCAAATAACTAAAGTAACATATAATATTTGTGCTTTGTTGAATTGATAATTTATGTCATGCAAGTTGGTTGCAGCATTGACAACAAAAACATTCTTTCTAAATTAAGCCTAGCTGAGTTAGCTCCAAGAAAGAGGGAGGACTTTCTTATTAAAAAAATTAAGACAGCAACAAAAGTTTTAGTATTCATTTTTCTATGGTAGTATTGATATTCATACTCCATAAATGCATTCAAATCTATCATGACCACACAAGCTCGTGACTGGCATAATAGCCTGTCACAATCCACCTGAGGCACAATCGACATGTAAGTTAGACCAAACTGAAAGGCCCAGTCAAACACATACGAGCTAGGTTCAAACCCATTTCACATTCCATTTATTATCATTAGTCAAGTTGATATTCACTCAAATTAGGAGTTACTGATTATAATATAGAAAACAAAATAGTTGAAAATGTTTAACAGTTATAGTATCCAAATGTAATTTTGAGTACGTAGTGTCATGTAAATAAATAAACTGAAATTTGAAACTCAAAATCATAAATCTCCCACAATTTTCAAGTTCCATCACTACACTAACTAGTCTAAAAACATACGAAGGTGTCCTGAACAAGCGGCACTCTCAGAGGTATGGTGCTCGGAGGCAAAAAAAAAAGTAACTTAAAGAAACTCCTTGGCACCAAAGGAAACCACAAAAGAAAGAATGAGTAAAACTCAGCGAGGTTAGATACATGGAAGGGCTGAAAGACCATCTCATATGTTAAAACAGTTGTATGCATAAAAATAGATTCTGATAGTATACTTATGAGCACTTTCTGATTTCATTTGTCATTTCACTTTACTAAAGTTGCTTTTGGGTTTATTTCATATTTCAGAGTCTAGAGAGTTATGGAGGTTCCCACTGATAACTAATTGTAGCCTATGGTGCGCACTGCATGTAAGTCGACACAGACCATAAGAGCTATTTTTTACTCTGATAGTTGAGGTCAAAGATGGTAATGGCCATCTCAATGTCCTGATATCTAAGTTCCCAAATCCAAACAATTTTTTATCAATAACGTATCTCGTTAGCATGTTATGCAATGATGAATCACTTATCATCTTAAATTTCATTTGCAGGTTATCTTATGCTTTTGAACTCATTATATATTAAAGTGATGGAGGAACACAAATGTAAATACACTTATAAAACACTTTTTCAAACAGTTTTCACTTTTGAAAACTATTTTGAGTATATGTATAATATATAATGAAAATGCATAACACACGTCTAGTATATCTAAATCACTCATCTGGGCTCCATGTCTCATGTGAATGCGCTCAAGGATAGATCATCCCAACAATTAAAATGCTTTGTTACATTTCATGTTTGGATCATATTCGATCACTTTGGAGATCAAGGTATTGCATTAGGCACTTATATAAGGCATTAAAATACTTATTGAATCATTTCACACACTATTAGACAAGCGGACTCCTGTTCATAGGGAAAGGCATGTGTTCGTCTTGCACCATGACAAGGAACTTGCGGCCCATTTACAAATGAGATGTGCGTCGCCTTGAGTCTGACGCTCATCCAACATTATATTTTCATACTGTAGTATGACATCCACTAATCAAATGCACTAGAATTGTTATAGAATTATTCGGTGGTGTGCCTTAATTTGAGTTGTAAGAGTGGAGAAGAAAGAACACAAAAACGATTTAGAGTTATGAAACCCTAACCCTAAATAAACATAGCATACGTATATTAGTACATGCATTACATAAGCATTTTTATGATGTAGAATTGGTTATTTATAGTTAAAATTTAACATATAAAGATAAATATTTAAGGAATTAGTTAGAAAATAATTATTAGGTATAATCGCGTAGTCGCGACAAATGTCGATCAAAATTATAGCATTGAATTTATAGTTAGAATTGAAATATTATTTTTAATATGTGTAAAATAGGATTAAAGATAATATACAAGACTGAAATTAGAAAAGGAAGCTCAGGAAAAGAAGTTAGCTAAGGACTTAAAAGAATAGAAATGAGGTCAACTATGACTTTGTGGCCATGTATATGCTTTTGTGCCTTAGTGGTTATGCTTGCCTTAGTAGCTACATATTCGCCTTAGTGGCTATACTCGCCTACGCGGCGTTACTTGCCTAGATGACAACACTTGTGCCTATGTGGCAAACTGTTTGATTCTGCAATTTCTAATAAGCCAAAGGTTTTTGACTTCTATTTTGGAATTTGTGATAAAATTAAAAATGTTTTTGTACTTTGCTTTTAGAACTTCTGCTAACTAAAAGGTTCTGTTGAACTTCACTTTATTTTTTGAAAGCTTGCTATTTCTGCTGAAGTTTGGAAAAATGCTTTGTAAGATTTTTTTTAATGCTCCTGATGGTATGTGTGCATGTGTATTCTTTGTCTCCGAATAGTTTCAAAATGGTTTTTGAAACGATACTATGTACATAGTGTGTATATATGTATATTTGGTTATACCTACATGTGGTAATTTTGAACTGTTTTCAAAACAATCTTGTGAGGCACGTATGAGGCGATCTAAAGTGTTATACCTCGTTGGGTTCTTACCCCCTTCCTTTTCTTTGTCTATATATATATTCTTATTTTCAGGTTGACTTTTAGCTCAGCAATCGTCTCGTATCTTCAGCTCAGTGAGGCGTTGTTTGATGTGGCAGTGAGTGCCTTTCTGTCGGGCTTAGTTTGTATGTATATTAGATGCTCAACACCGAATTTCTGTAGGTTCTGTGGTGTTTTTAATATTTCAAATATTTTAAATTTGAGAAATTTTCTGTAATTGATATTATTCATGTTTTACTTTATCAAATGAGGTTTAAAATTTTATTTGATATTTTTTAATTATTTATTTGAGTAGAATTTCTGTATTTGGGTAGAATTTCTGTACTTTGAGGCTTGTGCGAGATGGGCAAGGCCCCTATAAACAATTCACCTCATACGCCGGTCATGGTCCAGGAATGGGTCGTGACAAATGTGGTATCAGAGAGTTAGGTTTTGTATTGTTTGGGTCGGTTATGAAGCTTAGGTATCTTTGATTAAGTCAGTTTGATTTGCCTCTGTATGCCCTTTTGACTTTGTTTCGGTACTCTGATATATGTTTCGGTACTGTAGCAATAGTTTGTAATTTGACATCTGCATGTACGCTTCGTTTGTTTGTTCTGTTTAGAAATGCATTGTAGGCATAAGAGAGTTAGAGAGGCAGTTAAGCGATAATTCGCCGAAGCTACCAGTCAGTCTACTGTGGATCACCATGGTTCACGTGATATGTCGAAGGTTGTAGTTTTAGTACCTCAACCACCACCTGTGATTCAGTTGAATATGTATGGGTGTCTTGCCCACATCCTTGAACATTTTGAGACATTCCTTCCTGGTCAGGCAGCCGAAGGTCAGCCAGCAGTAGCTGCTCTGATAGTTGCACCGGTTGTACCTAAGATTGATTCTAGTTTCTGTTTGATAAGTTTTATGAAACTTAAAGCATCGAGATTTAAGGGCAAGATGAGGGGACCCACATAATTTTATCATCGCATTAGAGCATTGTTTGATGCTCTAAATTACACTGATGACTCCAAGAGGGTCAAATATGCAGTATTCCTTCTATTTGGTCCTATAGTTTTATGGTGGCAAAGTTTCCAAAGAAAAGAGAGTATCTCTAAGGCAGAGTTTAAAAAAGAACTTATACTGTCTGTTCTTCCTCGTAGTGTTAGAGATAAGAAAACAGATGAGTTCAGTGCTTTTCATTAGAAGGAAGGGATATATGTGACTGAATATGAGAAAATATTCAGAGAACTTAGCTGTTATGTGTCAGAGGAGTGTCGTACTGAGGTAGCATTAGCAAGCAAGTTCCAGAAGGGTCTGTTACAAAGTTATGCCAGAGTGGTAGCAGTTCGAGAGATGGGAACAGTGAGATAGATCACTAAAGCCGCTAGAGCCATAGAATATGTTGATGAGAGACACTCAGTGGATGCTCTCAAAAGGAGTAGGGCTAAAGGATCAGCGATTGGCCATCAGGGCAGAGGTTTGACTAGTCAGTCTGGGCAGAGTTTTAAGTTCTCCTCAAGGGTTCCGAATTAGTATAGAAGTAGTTAGAATGTCAGTTTGGGTGCAACTGAGTAGTTACCTAGAATTTCAAGCTAGAGCTTCGAGCTTTGGAGGTGCAGGCAAGGGTCTAATTCCTTGGTACAGTGTTTATAGGAGGAAACATCTCGGCCAGTGTGGCAAACCAAAATGTCACTGCTATCTCTGTAAGTATCCAGGGCCGAGTGTCCTAACTCTGGTATTTCTTCTAACTCTGTACTTCGGCATATGTATTCCTTTGAAATTATTTGAACTGTTGTGCATTTCAGCATAGTTTCTTTTAAACTTTTGTGCACCTTTGCATACTTTTGTTTCTGGATCTTCTGAGCTTTGCATATGCTTGTATGCATTTTCTTGTGATTTTTGTATGATATCCCTGTTTGTTGCAATATCCTTTTTGTTATGTCTGGTTAGTAGAATATTATGTTGGACAATTCTATTGGAGATTCCTTGTTTCTACGAATCAAGTGTAGGTGATTCAGTAATATGAGAATTCGTCAGTTTGCTATCCGATGATAGGTTTTGGTTTATTCTGAGAATTTGAAGATACGATAATGATTCAGACAAGGAGGGAATGATCTGTTATAATTATGTAATATGTTTGGCTTTGGTGTTTGATCGAGTTTTAAACCTCGAAAGTGAACTTGTAAGACATACGAAGAGTGCAAGACTTTTATGGAATGCCTTCTGATGAAATTTCTAAGACTCTGTGGTATGAATGATTGAGTTTATGATTGAAGTGGGACTTGGTGTACATCTGAAGTTGGAGGCTCTATAGGAAGAATTGTATGATAAGGGTAATGACTGATTAATATTGTTGTAAGGTGTTTCAGAGTTGTTTGATAAGAAGGTTAGAAGCTTCTTCTGAACAAGCAAGTATTGTAGGAGAATTGTCAAGGATTTTCCCTAGAATAATAACTTCTATGACTTAGGGGATTAAAAAGAGAGTTGAAATTGTATGAATTGATCTGGGCAGGTAGAGTTTCCAAATTTTGGGAAGTGTTTGACTAGTGGGGTCAGTGCTAGATTTACACTTGGCTCCAGAGATTTTGCAGTGTATTCGATACATCGAGAATCGACCGATGATGAACGATGTAGTTCAACGTTGCTAGGAGTGAAGTTGAGAAATTTATGGAAATTTGGTGTTTTGGGACAAGGTGAGTTTGATGCATGTTGGAAATAACATGTTTGGAGGAATTAGTGTATGAGTTGGAAATGGTGGATGATGATCCATTGCTTGCATTCTGTTATGCCCTGTTGAGTATTGTTTGTTGTTCCTTTCCGCTATGTATGTTTGTGTAATTGTTAAGGCTTTTGAAGTTTGATCTCTGACTAGTGTCTGATGTTTGTTCTTTCGACACGTGATTCTCTAAGCTTTGAGAAATATGTTCTTTGTTCTTTTGTACCTTTGGGTATTATGTGACTTCGCAATTTGTTCCTTATGGATATTGTCACATGTTTGCTCCATGATCTGATTCTTTTGTTAATTGGGATAAAATCCAAATTGTTCTCTGTTTAGCCATCAGTCGATATGGCAATTATTGGTTTCCAAAATGCTTAAGTCTGTATCGACTTTCTCTGCATTTGCATTTTCTCGTATCTTCTGCCTTTGTTTCTGCACAGGTTGAAAAGTCAATGTTGGTCTGCATATATGTGTTTAAGCACCCTAGAATGTTGTTTTGTTGGATGCGGCATGGATATCCGCATTGTCTAATTCTGCCAATTTGTAAGTCAGTATTGCTTTTACATATGCATTCTTTGGCATACTCTATCTCAAATTTTGTACAATATGTACCCTTCTCCTTATGTTTGCATATCTCGGTACTAGAGGGTTAGTATATTAGGAGGGTGTTAGTTGCACTCCACGTGGTTTGATATGGTGAGAATTTTGGAGCATATTATGATTTGGAGACTTAGATTCGATTTTTGAATTGGAAATTTGGAAGTCTGATTAGACTGAGATTCTAGTTGTATTAGTGATTTTGGTAAAACTCTGTAATCTATCTATGATCTGAATCTTCTGGAAATTCGAGGACGAATTTCTTTTGAGGGGGGAAGTATGTAATAACCCTAATATTTCGATCAATTCTCTATAGTGTTTCGACTAATATCAACAAAGTCTCTGGTGTAACATCATTCGATTTTGAATGATCTCATTCATTTCCAAGTTGATTCTTGAATGATTGAGATGATGTTTGGAGTCTTTGAAAAGTTGCATTTGTTTTAAGATGATACCTTTGTAAGTTTGGGTGTTGTTAGGTCCCGAAGATGATGGAAATTATGATTTTAAGTTGAAATCATGTTTGAGGTGTGAATTTATGTGCATAGGGCTTATTGGAGGGTGTCCACGTGTGTTGTAGGGAGTTTTGTATGCGTTGTGGAAGGATTCATGCATGTAGAGCATGATTCAGATTGGTTGGTGAGATGTGTAGGTCGTCTACGTACGTTGTAAGGAATTTCTATGCACGTAGATCTTGATCTGGGTTGATTCGAGAGTTGTTGAACGCCATCTACGTGCGTAGATAATGTACAACACACGTTAATGTGCCCATAAATACTGAAAATGAGTGAAACATTGCATTTTGGCCAGATAGGTTTAAATACCCGACCTTCATATGTCCCTCGTCATTTTCACTCTCTCTCACTCTTAGATCGATTCTCTCACTTCGTCTTTGTTTTCCCAACATTCATAAACATCTTTGGAGGTAATATCAAACTTCTAACCTCTTCATTCGTCCATTTCATGCTTTTAATTTCATAAATCATTTTCGTCTGATTTGATTTAGGGTTTCTGATTTTGGGTGATTCTGTTGAGATGGATGGTGATGGTTGTTAGATGATGATTGTTTAAGGTAAGATCATCCTTCCACTCATCTTATTTCATCATTTTCATGCATTAATCCCAGAATCCCTTTTTGGCTAAATTTGCATTTTTGGCTATGGATTCGATGTTTCTGCTGGATTGAGAGTTAGATATTGTTTGTTTATGATAGATTAAGGTTAGAAATACCTAGATTGAGCACGGGTTTGAAAGATTTGATGATTTCTTGACCTAGCTAGGGTTTGGTTCGGGTTTGTGAAGATTTTTGATAATTTTGAGTTGTTTTTGAGAAATCAATCATAGATTTAAGTTCCTGATGTTGAGATTAACTTGTATGGGTGTTTAAAACTGAAATTTGTCAGTTGAATTGAGAAAAAGGACTTTTTGGATAATTTTTTCATAAGGACTAAACTTGATATTTTACAAGTTTAGGTTAAAACATAGTTTTTGAATATTTTGTGGTGTGATTTGATAATAAAAATACATTAGGTATTGATTCATAGATTTTGAACAGTTTGGAGACTGAATTGTAATATTACATCGAGGTTCGAATTTCGATGAGTGTTAGACTTTCGTTGAAATAGGATTTTTGATGACGATGGCGTTTGAGGCTACACTTGTATTTCATGCATATTCCACATCGCCACAATCACCGTGTTTGATCTATTGTAAAATAATTTGTTTCAGCTCAGTTCGATTTCTGAGGTGCTCAGCCATCAACTGGTGGTCAGTGATTCGGAGTTTGGGAGCTCGACATTTAGGTGAGTGGACGACAGCTTCAGACACATAGGTTGTGTCTCTTTAATTTATATGTTTTTGTTATGCTATAACCATAGTATGTAATCTGGAATAATTAAAGGATTGGAAATCCTAAAATTTGGCCTACGTGAGGACTTGTCTAATTTGAATTTATTTTTGGAAGCCTTCTGAATTTTGGTGAAATAAGAATTCGATTTTGGAAAATTATCCAAGTTTTTGGAAATAGTAATGATACTCTATCTTTGAAAGATTTTGCGCTTCTGAGGAAGTTGAATTATTTTGAGAAATAATATAAATTGATTTATATTATATTTCCTTGGTACGATTATGAAGTACGTTTGAAACTTTATTTTTGATAAAATGCTTGTCTACTATGCATGTTTCTTGATTGCAAATGCTTTCCTTTGTTTTTGAAATAAATAACTTTATTTCGGTTATTTTTTAAATACTACTTTGATATAGCCTTGAGGGCAATACTACTTGACTTGGATTTTGGATCCATTATGGGATACATCTTAGAGGGCTATCTTGGTGTCTTAGTGGCCATGTATATGACTTTGTTCCTTAGTGTTTATGCTTACCTTAGTGGCTATATATTCTCTTTAGTGGCTATACTCGCTATGCAGTGTTACTTGCCTAGATGGCAACACTTGTGTCTTTGTGACAAACTGTTTGATTCTACAATTTCTAATAAGCTGAAGGTTTTTGACTTCTGTTTTGGAATTTGTGATAAAGTTAAAATTTTTTTGTACTTTTCTTTTGGAACTTCTAATAACTAAAAGGTGTTGTTGAACTTCACTTTGTGTTTTGAAAGTTTGCTAGTTCTGATAAAGTTTGGAAAAATGCTTTGGAAGATTTTGCTAATGCTCCTGATGGTATGCGTGCATGTCTATACTTTGTCTGCGAATGGTTTCGAAATAATTTTTGAAACGCTACAATTTACATAGCGTGTATATATGTATATTTGTTATACCTGCATATAGTATTTTTGAACTATTTTCAAAACAGTCTTATGAGGCACGTATGAGGCAATCTGAAGTGTCATCCCTTACGGGGTTCTTACCCCCGTCCTTGTCTTTGTCTATATCTATTCTTAAGTTTAGGTTGACTTTTACCTCAGCAACCTTCTGGTATCTTTAGCTCAGGGAGGCGTTGTTTGATGTGGCAGTGAGTGCCCTTCTGTCGGACTCAGTTTGTATGTTTGTTACATATTCAACACTGGATTTCTGTGGGTTATGTTTCGTATTTTTTATATTTCAAATTTTTAAATTTGAGATATTTTCTGTAATTACTATTATACATGTTTTACTTTATCAAATGAGATTTAAAATTTTATTTGATATTGTTTAATTATTTATTTCAATATCAATTTGGGTAGAAATTCTGTACTTTGAGACTTGTACGAGATGGGCAAGGCTCCCATTGACAGTTCGCCTCTTACACCAGTCATGGTCTGGGAATGGGTCGTGACAAATGACGATAATCCACAATCAGTTAGTCAGTTAGGATTTATTATCAGTTCAACTCGGTCCCTTGTTTATACTATTCTAATATGCTTTGCTACATATTTTGACTCAATAAAACTTTGGAAGTCTGTGTTGTTGCTCATTCTCCTGTTGTACATTGTTCTGTTGTCTGGCGAAGTATATCTTACTAGAGCCTGTGTACTGCAATTCTCTTGGATGTACTTTGATCAATTATGCTTGTTACAACTTTGATACATTTAGGGTGACGGGGTATTGTTTGGAGTGCCTAAGGCTATCAACTTTTAGCCTTCCTGAGTCGAGTACTATTTAGACTCTTGAGGTTGCTAGTTTATTTCTGAACTGATCTTGTTGGTGTAGTTCTAATATAATACGAGTGTATGATCAGTGATTATCAGATCTG
>CAODLS011754683.1:0-11641 GCA_948243855.1 Flueggea neowawraea | reverse complement strand
CCACTGGCCGCGTGTATTAGAAAATGGCCCCTGTTTATGATCCAAACCTAAACCAAAACATAACTCATGACACTGGAAAATATGATTTTTTTGTCAGAAGGTCTACAATATTGTACATAGAGATGGGCATTTAGGCCCAGCATGTAGGCCAGCTTGAGTCCGGGTTGAGTTTTATAGCCCGTAGGGCCGAATCCAAAACTAAGGCCTGGGTTGAGTTTTATAGCCCGTAGGGCCGAATCCAAAAAATAGGTCCGCATCAATTTCAGGGTCGGGCCTGGGTTTTCCTAAAATTGGCCCACCCTGGGGGTAATAACCCTGTTTTCCTATTATATTACCCTCCCCCATTTTTGCTTCACAAACCCTCAATTCAAACCTTCAAACCCTATTATATTACATTTTTTTATTATAAAGTTGATTTTATAAATTTTCAGTGTAATAACTTTTTTAATTGTATAGGTATTTGGGGTACACAATATTTACAAAAAATTAATTTATTTAATGGTTATCAATTCGGTGTACAAAAATATACATGCACAAAGGTCTCTAAAAGGTCTTCAAAGGTGTATCCAATAGTCTACAAATGTCTAAAAAGGTATAAAAAAATGTATTCAAAGGTGTACACAGCATTAATTTTACATGTCCACAGCTATTGTATCTCCATCCAATCCCAAATAACATGTCCAATGGCACTCCAACAAACAAGAAATTTTTAATTCATTTTTTATTTTTTCTAAAAAAAAAGAATTAAAGTGGCTAGGGTTTTGTAATATCTTGCTCGTTTCGACTAGGTTCTCTGTAGCAATCCATTCGATTATGGTTTGATCTTCAAATATTCAAGATGATGATTGGGTGGTTGAGATGATGATTGTATGTTTGATAATTTTTTGGAGTGATTTAAGACCTTTTATATTGACGGTGTTCAATTGGATTGCATGGAAGAAGTTGTAATACCTCGCCTGTCTCGGTTAGGATTTTTGTAGATTTCTAATCAAGTCTGGTTTGATCTTTGGATAATTGGAGTATTAATTTATGATCAATGATATTTAATAATGATAATTATGTAAGGTTAGGTGTCGTTAAGCCTCGAAAATGATCCGAAATTAGTTTGAAAGCGAAAAATGTCGAGTAAGTGAGCTGCGGGGCAATTAATGTACGTAAGCTGAAGAATGAATTTCACGTACATGAGAAGCAAGAATAACGTACGTTAATTGGGTTCAAGGATCGTTCACGTACGTAAGGCTTTACGTAACGTACATGAGGGCAAACCTAATGCTTCTGGACGTATTTTTGACCCTAATAACATACGTGAGGGACTTGGTGAGGTACATGAATGCCCTGTAACATACGTGAACTTCAAAATCATGTGTGTGAGCCTTTATAATCATTCAAACGGTGCGTTTTGGTCAAGGGGTCATTAAATACCCCTCACCCGACTCTCAATCGGCCATTACTCACTTTCACACACCAAAATCACTTCAAATATGTCTCCCAACGTCTCCCATTGATTCCTTAATACTTATTGAGGTAAGATCAAACTCCTAATGTCTTTCTTTCATCATTTTAAACAATATTTATGCATGTTGTGTTTTTGGCCGAATTTGAGTGTGAGGCTCGGATTTGCTTATTTCTAATGAAATGGATGTTAGAGGATGTAATATTATGATAGAGCAAGGTTAAATAAACCTATATTGAGCTCAGATTTGAGATATTTGATGTAGTTTTTGAGTGGTTAGGGTTTGGCATGGGTTTGGATAATTGTTGGCAATTTTGAGTTCTTTTGGTGGATTTGTTGATAGATTAATATTTCTAAGATTTATTAGAGACAATGTGGGTGGATTGGAACATCTGGTTTTGATCGATTCGAGTTTAGGTTGGTTTTGGTAGAAATTCTGCAGAAAGGACTAGTTTAGTAATTTTCCATGCTTGAGGTCTATTTTGGAATCCTAGATGATTGAAGCACTAATTTATAATTTTTAAAAATTTTGAGGATTAGTTTGTAATTTTTCAAGGTCTTAGGGAGTAAAATGAAATTTGGAAAAAATATGGGGACTAAATTATAATTTTACATTGAGGTTTGACTTTTAGTGAGAGTGTTAGATTTTTAATCAAAATAGGTTTTTCGATGTCGTGCGAGCATCTGCATATGTATTTGTATTTCATACATTCGGTGCTACCACAATACCAGTTTCACATTTTTTTACTTTGTCTGATATTATTCTGTTTCAGCTTCTTGTTCGTGTCAGCGTGACTAACCACCTGTCAGTAGAACATGACTAAGCCATTTCGCTTAGACATCCAGGTGAGTGTGATGACAGCTTCAGACACATAAGATATGTCTTCTGAAAATCTATGTTTTTGTTATGTCCGGATATTATCTGAAATTGACTTATTAATTATCTAGCTAAATTAATAACGTAGCTTATATGATAATTAAATAACAATACTCAACTTCTTATATGTATACTTTGGATATATATGGCTTATGTGATAATTAAATTTGGCTTATGACTGTCTATTTTATTAATTATTTTGCTATTATATACTTTGGATAAGGGATGCCTAGCTACGAGGTAATGTAGCCTTTAGTATACCACTACTCTGCGAAGGCCCGAGTTATATATATATATATATATTTGATTTATTTTCTTTCTGACTGTATGTTGTCTGCTTTGGATGCGAACGCTTTTCGAAATGAATTTCTGAAGCTACTATATCTATGTATATAAGTGTATATACGAATATCAGAATATATACATGCATGTGGTAGTTTTCGAAAATATTTTCAAAACAGTTTATGTGAGATCCTAGAGACGATCTGGAGTGTCGTTTCTTCATTGAGTTTACTCACTCCCTTCTAACATTTTTCAGGTGATTCTTTTTTATTTCAGCAACCATCCGACATCATCGATCTCAGTTAGGCACTTTTGTTATTTGTGAGTGCCATTTTGGTCATACTCCTTTTATTTTTGTTTAAAACTCCACACCAAGATGCTAGTAGGTTACTAGGTATTTTGGATATTTGCATTTATTACTAATTTGGTATATTATACTTTATTTGATATATTGATATACGATTTAGATAAATGTATGCTTTGTTTACTTATACTTATTAATTTGGTAATAAATATTTTAAATGAATGAAATGGATAGAATGTTTGATTTTCCGAGTCTTGTGCAGGATGGGTTGGACCACTAATTTGGTTCGTCTCGTACGCCGATCATAGTTCGATAACGGATCGTAACAAAAGTAGAAAAATCAATTTGTGAGAAATCAACCCTTGGTACCCTTGGTTGCTGTAGTGTTGAGACAATTGAGAGGAAAATCAAAGATTTTAAGAGCTTTGGGTTCTCAAAGGACGAGTACATGGAAATGGTTAGAAATTTGTCGTCTTTTCTTAACAATTCAACAGGGAAGTCGATTGTTAACTTGATTTCTATTTGAACATAGTCAAGTTGAAAAAGGAGGTGTTAATTCGAAGACCAACAACTCTGGAGCTTAGGCCATCCTTAACAACATTCTATTTTACAACAACTTACTCTAAAAATATCTTTTATCCACAACTTTATTTTTGACTCTAAAAAAATATTCTCTCAATATTCTTTCTAAACCACATTTTCTATCATTATTTTTTCATAAACAAAACACAAACTTAATTCTTTCGTAATTATTTGTTAAAAAATTTAATTTTATGGATTGACATATTATTACATATATATTATTTATTTTGTTTAAAAAATAAGTTAAATTTAATCATAATATATTTTTAATTAAGAATTAATAAAAAAGTTAAATAAACAAACATTTCATTGATTAACTAATGAAAAAACACACAACAATTGGAAAGAAAATAACACATAATTATTCAAAGATCTTCTAAATTTGTATATTGCTCCCACAAATGCTCGATCAATGCATTGCGAAGTGGAATATGCGCATCTTTGTCGTTGATTTGTTTGTATCACGCAATAAATTGTTCCAATTGGATATTTTCATCTTGTTTCAATTCAACTGTTAGACTTGGCACTTCCATTGCATCATTAATTGGCCAACATGGAGATCTCATTCATCCTCGATTATCATGTTGTGCAAAATAATGCACACATCCATTATATCATGTAAGACATTTTTGCTCCAAAAATGTGATGTTCCTGCAACAATTGCAAAACGAGAATATTGCACTCCAAATGCATGCTCAACATTTTTCTACATGCCTATTGTCTCATGGCGAAATACCTTTTCTTTGGACTCAAGGCTTGTGAATTGTTTGCATAATAGTGGACCATTTTGGATATATACTGTCAGCTAAAAAATATCTCATATTATATTCTTTGTCTTGAATAACATAATGAGTAGCACGAGCAATACCTTGCGCTAGATTTGAGAACAAATAAGATGACTCCAACACGTTAATATCATTGTTGTTGCCTGACATACCAAAATATGTGTGCTATATCCAAATATCATAATTAGCCACAACTTTAAGTATAATAGTTGGTGATCCATAACACCCTTGATATTGTTCAGTCCATGCTGTGGGACAATATTTTCACTTCCAATGCATACGGTCCAAACTTCCTAACATTCTTGGAAAGCCACGTTTCTGACCAAGTAGTTGTGTGATATCATTTGCATTAGGTGTTCTAAGATATCACTCAGCGAAGATCTCAACAGCAAAACGAGAAATCTCTTCAAGCTTTCAATTACTGTTGACTCGCCAATTTTAACATACTTGTATGTAGCATCTGCAGGGACACCATATGCTAACATTCATAATGGAACAATTATTTTTTTGTAAATTTGACAGTCCGAGACGACCAAGGCTATCACTTCATTGTTGAAAGTAGACATCATGCTCTTTTACTACCTCAACAATTCAAAGGAACATACTTCAAGACATTCGATACCATTGTCGGATTCAACATTATAACGTGGATTTTAGAAAAATAATCATTCCAAAAATTGCGATATGCGACTTCACGGTCGCTATCGATAACAATATGGCCTGGGATATAGCCACCATGGCCGGGGTTGTTGTTTAGGTGGTTTAGACAAAGCTCTATTATCATGTTATTATTATTATGAATAACACGATATGCTACTGTATGTTCTGTTCAAAAGGAGATCACACATCCATAATGCGTTCTCATCATCATCTGATGAAGGCGAGGATGAATTCCTAAATCCAATATTGGAAAGGCCTTCAATATTGTTACTAATTTTGATTGAATATTGAATGCTGAATTTTAATAAGAGAGAAGGATTGATGATGACGGCAACAATTACAAAAGAGGATATTTGTAGGGAAAATATTGGAAAGGTGATATGTTGATGATGTAAAATAAAAGATAATGAAATCCATCCAACAGTGGATACGAAGATGAAATCCATCCAACATTCCGAAAGAAGATAAAAAAAGGTGATAAGGTAAAAAAGATGATGATATCCATTGAACAGTGGATATGAAGATGAAATCCATCAAACGTTCAGAAAGAAGATAAAGGAGTTTATAAGGTAAAAAAGATGAAGAAATCAGTCACGACCCGAGTCTGGCCGGTGACCGACGTACAAAGTGAACTGTCTATGGAAACCCAACTTATCTCGTACAAGTCTTGAAGATACAAATATTCTACCCAAACATTCATTTATCAAAACATTTATTTAATAAGATGCAATATATAAGAAAATAGTATAGATATAATACCACCAAAATAACATAATCATTAGTCAGTGAAAATGATATCCAAAATGCAAAACTATAGCCCAGAATCCCCCACAACAACCCTGTATGAAAGTCTAATAGCAAAATACAAAAGTAGAGCCCGAACGAGGGCATTCACTAAATAGCAAAGAATGTCTCACTGGTGACGAAATGCCGAACAGATGTTGAGCGTCAAAATATATATGTAAGACAGGCAAAGAGAATAGACAGAAATAAAATGGGGTCAGGGGCCCAGTGAGAAAATAGCACTCCAAATTGTCTCATACATGTATACCGATATAATATGTATACACACTACATATGTAATAGCTTTCAAAAAACGTTTACCAAAACGTTGGCATACATAGCAGACAACATGCATTTAGACAGTATCAGAGTGTATATATATATATATATATATAACAAAGTCATAATATGAGACTAGAACAGAATGTACATAATAGTATTGTGGACTCCACCACTAAACATAACATACCATGCATCTGGCCGGATACATAGTCACTCATTTATCCCGGTAACTAGGGTCTTCACAGAACATTGATATATCAAAAGTTAAGTACCTCGTAATTAGGTGTCCCATATCAAAATATATTATATACCATAATATAACAGACATTCATACAAAACAGATTTTCATATATATATATATATATATATATATATTAACAGGGTAAAATGTTGGTTATTACAAACCACATATATCCGATTAATAATTAGCCAATAATTATTAGTTAGTTTTCATATCATATTCCGACACAGCAAAAACTATATAAGTAGGAAGACATAACATATATGTTTGAAGCTTTCATTTCACTCACCTGGTGTCCAAAGTTGACAATTCAGTCAAGCTCCACTCGGTGACTGATCGTGCTGGCAGGAAGAGGAAGCTGGAATAGATACATCCATAACAGATATCGGAAAAATGATGTATGTACTGTGGCGGTACCGGATGAATGATATGCATATGCAGATGCAAACGATCAGAGATGTTGAACCTCTATCCCGAATGATAAACCATCATTCGCAACCCAAAATTCAAAGTCCACGTAAAATTATAGTTTGGTCCCCGACCAATGTAAAATTATGTTTTAGTCCCCGAGACTCGAGTAAGTTTTAAATAGTCCTCATAGTACTTTGGAATTGCTAACTAGTCCTCGAAGTAGTTAGAATTCTCAAAATAGTCCCCCAACACTAAAAGGCGCAAAGATGTGCAAAAATACACATTTGGTCCTCAGAACCAAGCCTCACTCGAGTAACCCAGAGGGCTTACTCGAGTGATACTCACAGCAGCTTACTCGAGTAAGCCAGATGAGCTTACTCAACCCGTGTTCATCGCTTACCCGAGTAAGCCATATGCTTACTCGAGTAAGACCCTGCCCAGATCACATCCAACTCGACAAAACCTCGATTTTGACGATGGAAATTGATACCCAACACCCAAATTGACTCGACTCAAGCCCCCGAACTCAAATCTAGAGTCAAAATCATCAACACAACTCGAAAACACCCTAAATAGAACCAAAACGAATGAGTGTGAAGCCCATTCACTACCATGTTCGATTTATGCGAATCCAAGCCTACATTATATGTTAATAGACTCTTAAAGTCCCAAAATCACAACCCTTAACACCCATTCTAACAAAAACAACCTACATTCGAACCTAGAAGCATTTGTTCAAAACCCTAAAATGAACAATCACGCAAAATGGAAGGAAATGAAAGAATGAGAGGTAGAGAAACGTAATCTTACCTCAATAGACGAATAGGAAGGACCAAGATCCAACCGAAATGGCTTCTGGACGAAATAAGAGTGTTTTGAGTGTGAAAAGACGGAATGAAGTCGAAGAAGTCATGTGGGGGTATATATAAACCCCTGCCTAAAATGACACAGTTTCACTCACTGGGTGCACATCTCACTCGAATGACAACGCATCTCACTCGAGTGACACACCCCTCACTCGAGTAACACAAATGGTTACTTGAGTGACATGTTCTCAGGTGTTCATCATGCTCATCCCGAAACAAGGGTTACTTGAGTAACCAAGTGGTTCACTCGAGTAATACATGCCTTATCTCACTCGAGTAAGACTTAACCGCTTACTCGAGTAACCCATTATTCATATCACTTGAGTAACACACAATTGATTACTTGAGTAACATAGCTCAACACTATAAGTCACCCACTCGACACTCCAATCAATCGAGGTCGACTCGGGTTGGAATCGAAAGCTATAGAAAGTTGTATCTAAATCCGACGGGGTATTACAATATTCCTAAAGCTTAAGCCCCTAAATTTCTGGGTAAAATGGGAGATGATCCATACATCTTCGTCTTTGCACTAGAGCGTCACTTTCAAGCTTTGGTCATCACCGACGACTCCGTGAGGGTCAGATTTGCTTCATTCCTTCTAATGGTTGTGCAGCACTAAGGTGGCAGAGTTATATGACATGTGGGGACATCTCTTGGGTAGAGTTCAAGAATGAAGTCATATTGTTTGTCCTTCCTCAGAGTGTGAGACATAAGAAGGAAAACGAGTTCAATGATTTCTATCAAGAGTAGGGGATGTATTCGACTGACTATGAGAACAGATTCAGGGAGATTAGTAGGTACACTTCATATGAGTGTCGTTCTGAGGCGCCACAAGCTAGAAAGTTCTGAAAGGGTTTGCTACATAGGTATGTGCAATATCTTTTTTTTTTGATAATTTTCTATTGAATTTTGGACCAAAATTTATTTATTTATTTATTTTTATTTTTGATGTTCGAGAGGATGATTTTGTGTTTGAGATATTTTTTGGGTGGTTAATGATGTTTTTGAAGTGATTAAAGTTGTTAAATTAAGTGGGAATTGATTAGAATTGAAAGAAGAAAAATTCAAAAAAAAAGGGAAATGGTGATTGAACTACAGGTCGTTCCTTTCTTCCTTGTGTGTTTTGACCAAACTGTGGGTCGTTTGGCTTGTTGTCGCATGCAGAAGAAGGCTGTCGTTTTTGTGTTGATGGTTTGAATCCACACGAAAATGGCGTCGTTTTTGCTTCTTTCTTCTAACACCAAAATGGTGTGTTTTGCATCCTTCTTTTTAAAGCCAAACCCGTCAGCTCTATTCTTCTTCTTCGTTTTTCAAATCCTGAAACCCATAAAACTCAAACCTTTACAAACCTGATTGTCTTCCATCTTCTTCATCACTAATTAGTTTCCTTTCCTTTCTTTTCATCAATCAAGGTAAGAATTTGTTCCAAAACACTTTATTTCATCCATTTTCTTGCTTGAGATCATGGGTTTCGTTTGAGGCCGACTTGACAATTTAGGGTTAGAATTTCTTTTTTGTTCTTCTAAAAACGAATGGGTTTGTGTTCGATAATGATGGAGTGAGGTCAAATGAATGTAAATATAGCTTAATTTTGGAAGTTTTGGTGAGTTGGTGAAACAAGTTGTTTTGTTCCAAAATTGACAAGGATGATTTGAGTGGTTTGCTAATGAATTTAATGAAACTGAAGATGAATTCAAGTTCTTGAGACAGTTTGGAGTCGATTGAGTTGATTCGAATAATTGGGTTTCGATTGTCTTGGGTGTAAGGACGTTTTAGTGTTATTTCCTACCAAAGGGACTAAAACTATAATTTTCCTTAAATCTGAATTATTTGAGGACTGAAGTTGACATTTTACAAACTGGACCAAAATTTTAATTTTGATGACTTGACTCTGATTTGTAATTTTTGATAACTGGAGACACATATTTGTAAATTTTAAAAAGTTGAGATTTAATTTGTAATTTTGGAAATAAGAAATAACATGTTTTGTAAATTTGAAATATTTGGAGAATTAATTATTTTAAAAAGTTTGGCTACTGATTTATAATTTTTTGTGGTTCTAAAGAATAAACTGTAATTTTCGAGATGTCAGATTTTTGGAAAAAATGTTAAATATTTGATTGAATAAGATTTTAGACGACATTTGAGGGTTAAGTCTGTATTTGCATTTGCATTTGCACATCATACATTTAGTATTATCACCATACCAGTACCCATTTTTTATATATCTTTGATATGTTTGTTTTCAGTTTCGCACTCTTTCCACCGTAACCAGCCATCGACTAACGATGTGTGACTGGGCCATTCAGCTTGGATCTATAGATGAGTGGGATAGCAGCTTCAAACACATATGTTGTATTTTCAACTCTGTATAGTTTTTGCTGTGTTTGGAGATCATCTGTAATCTGAACAATAAATATCTCGTTAATTAATAGTATGATTTACGTTAAAAAACTCTATTATGAAAATTTGTTTTGAATATTATTTTGAAATTTTGAAATAAATACTTTGTTTTGAAATAAGTATATTTCTGTAGTAAATATTCTGATTTTGAAATTTATCATATTTTTCTGTAAATATCTATTTGTTCTGTATGTGTCTGTTAAAAATATTTCGCATATTTTTTGTGGAATATTCTATTTGAAATAAGAATACATATTTCTCTAATAATATTCAGTATTATGTTTCTGATTTCTGATAAATATATTTATATAAATATTAAATATATATTTTTTGTAAAATAATTTATGTTTTGTATGATCTTCTATTACTATTAATTATATTATTGAAGTAGGTATATTATCTGTTTGAATTTTACTTTGAATTTTTAAAATAAATCCTTTGTTTTAAAATAAATATTTAGTTTTAAAATAAAATAAATATATATTTTTGTATTAAATATTTAGTTTTTTGAAATTTTCTATACTTTTTGTAATAAGTTTTCTATCTGAATATTAGTATATTTTCTTATATAAATATTATGTTCAGTATTCTGAATTATTATCTGTTTAGTATTTTGGAATTATTTTTTGTCAAGTATTTTGTTCTGAAAATATATATTTTTCGCATATATATGTTTGTTCTGCATGCTTGTTCGGTGAATATATTACGACTTGAGACACCTATGCTACAAGGATAAATGTATCATGTGGTATACCATGGTGAATGCCTAGTTATTAGGGTAGATGGTAATCATGTGTCTAGCCAACACATATGATTTGAAGTCTGATTTTAGTCTCATAGTCTACATCTATTATTTATACAGACATACATACATACATACATACATACATACATACATACGTGTGTGTGTGTGTGTGTGTGTATATATATATAAGACCTGATTGTATGTTGTTTGCTCTGGATGTAAATGTTTTGTTAAAAGTATATTTTAGCTTTTACATAATTGAAATTTCTATTTATGTGTTCTTTTGTTTGATTCTAATTAAATTAAATTTTTAAATGTTTTATTCCAAAAATTATAATAATAATTATAATTTTAAATATTTGAATTTCTAATTGTTTTGACCCCTCTCGTCTATTTTTAGTTTTGTTAAGTTTTATTTTGTATAATTTAGATATTGTGTTATCAGTAAATATTTTGGAAATAATAAATATTTTTATCTAATATAGTTACTTTAAACCGTATGATTGTTTGTCGTCTACTTTGTTTGTGAAGGATTTAAAAATGAATTTCTGAATTATTATCTGTTATATACGAGTGTATATTATTAGTACTTGATTGTATATGTGCATGTGATATTTTAATAATGTATTCAAAACGGTCTCTGGGAGGCACGCATGAGGCAATCTAGAGTGTCGTTTCCTCACTAAGTTTCCTCACCCCTCCCCTTTAATATTTTTCAGGTCATTTTGTTGATAGCGTTCATCCGGATTTTTATGCTCAGTGAAGCATTCCGATTAGCAGTGAGTACCCTTTTGTTTGGGGCCCAGTTGTCTTTTCTTAGTAGTTATTCCACACCGAGTGTCATGACCCAAAATCGGGGCGACACCGGCGTACAAGGTGAACCGTCTATGGGAGCCCGACCCGTCTCGCACATGCTTCAAAGATCAGAACTTACTACGTAAAACATTTAGTTATTATTTAAAAA
>CAODLS011754554.1:0-37695 GCA_948243855.1 Flueggea neowawraea | reverse complement strand
AATAAGAACATGCATCATCTTTTGAAAATCCTTGTTTCACAAAAAAAAATTTGAAGTCTTTTTAGTTGAAAAAAGAATTGTAGCATAAGTCATGCTTGGATAAGGATTGTTTTTGAGAATCCAAAAGTTTCTCAAGGTTTTCCTTTCCATTTGTGAGCTTTGTGGCAATGGATGAAAAATCATCAACACTTTTCTTCAAAACAAATTTTTCATTCATTAGAACCTCATTTTCCTTTTCTAAGGCTTTCACCTTAGCTTCAAGTTTTGAAAAACTCTTTTTCAAAGCAATATGCCTACTTCCAAGTTCCTCAAATTTATTGCTTAAATCATCAAAAGCATCTTGCAATTCATCAAAAGTATAAGAGTCACATACCTCTTCATCCACATCACTTGATAAATCATGCTTCTTGGCCATTAGACATAGGTTTGCCATCTTCTCTATCTCTTTATCCTCATCCGAGCTTGACTCATCACTATTGCTCTAAGTTGCCTTCATGGCATTTCGCTTCTTCTTCTTTGAGTATTTGGAGTATTTCTTGATAAGAGTACACTCTTGTTTGACATGGCTGAGTTTGTTGCAATTGTAGCAAATGATTGAGCTTTCCTTCTTGGAATTCTTCTTGAATTCCTTATTTGGCTCATCTTTACTGATTTAATTCTTGTTCTTCTTCCATGGCTTGTTCTTCTTCATGAACCGCTTGAATCTTCTTGCATACATTGCGATTTCCTCATCATCGCTATCACTTTCCTCTTCAATTTTAGATTATTCAATCACCTTAGATTTTAGAGACATTCCTCTTCTCTTGTCATTTTTGGATCCTTGCTCTTCATCTTCATACAATCCCATCTCATGAGTGAGAAGAGATCCGAGTAGTTCCTCCAAAGGTAGCTTGTTGAGATCATTTGCTTCAAGAATCACATCTTTCTTGGATGCCAAAGATTTAGATAATGCCCTCAAAATCTTTCTCACAAGATCTGAATTTGAGTATGTCTTGCCAAGAGCTTTCAATCCACTTAGGATGTCATTGAATCTATCGAACATTTCTTGGATTCTTTCTCCCTCTTTCATCTTGAACAACTCATACTTGTGAACAAAGAGTGAAACCTTGTTCTCCTTCACTTGGGAGGTTATTTCATATGTGATCTCCAACGTTTTCCATATCTCATGAGCGATAAAACACTGCTGGACCTTGTTGAATTAAGTCTTGCTCAATGCACAAAACAGAATGTACATAGCTTTGTTGTTATAACAAACCATTCTTCTGTCATAATCAGTCCATTCGACTTTTGGCTTCAATGACTCAACTCCTTCCACCGTTTTCTTTGGAACATAAGGACCGGTTTCCACTGCATCCCATACTTCCTCAGCTTCACATTTCAGAAACGAAGTCATCCTTGTCTTCCAATACACATATTCACTGCCATCAAAGAAAAGAGCTCTATTAATTGAAAGACCTTCATATTTAGGCATGTCACCAAAGGATGCCATTTTGGATCTTTATACTTAAGAATTTTAAGCCTTAAAAATTAAGCACTAAGCTCTGATACCAATTGTAATCCCAGTATGAAAATCCAAGAGGGGGTGAATTGGATTTCTTGCTAAATATAAAAGCTTTTTCAAAAAATTTTGCAATATTTTGAAAAAAAAATCAATAGCTCAATCCAATGCACACAACCATAGAAACTGAAATGAAAATGAGTAAGAATAGAGAAAACAAATCCAAGATTTATAGTGGTTCATTTCTCTTGACCTACGTCCACTCCTCTAGCCTCAACTAGAGAATTTAAATCTACTATCTCTTCCTCATTTGCGGGTGGAGGCAAACCGTTACAACCTCTTGTTTTTCAGGCTCATAAGAAAAACTTTACAACCCTTGTTTTTAACCGGCTCAACAAGAAAACCAATAACCACTTGTTTTTCAAAGGCAACAAACAAGCAAACTTATTCTACCCACAAGCTTTAGAACCAAAGCTTGATTACAAACAGTTTCCCATAACGAAAATGATATTCTCACATCAACTCTCAAAGAAAATAACAACTCAAAAGTTTAGTTGTGGTGTAAGAACTTGAAAATACTTAGAGAGAGAAAATCAAGAAAGAGATTAGCAAAGCTTGGGCACACTCTCAAGACGTTCTCTACTTGTCTCTGAAGTGCAGACCTCTATTTATAGGCAGACTTCAAAATGTAGCCGTTGTGAGACTCGAAATAGTCGTTAAGAGTTGAGAAAGAAATTCTGATGTTGATGACATCAGCAGGTACAACGTGCATTGTATCTCATGCAATGTGCGTTGTAAATGTCCAATTGAAGTACAACGTGACTTGCTTCTCTTCAACGTGTCTTGCATCCAACTCTGATGCTTCGGCATCAAATGTTGCACAATGTAATGTATCTCTGTAATGCAAATTGAGTCTCCATCCAGAATGGTCACCTGGAAATTTTCTTCTTACAGTGTGACTTGTGTCCATTTGCAACGTGCATTGATCATGTCTTAGTGTGCGTTGCATATGGGACTTCATCCTTTAACATGCGTTGTCGATCTCCAAAGATCGCTCATTTGATTCTTCACGTGCAGCTGTCAGATATCAGAGAATTTTCAAATTTGAATCCCGAGGTGCCGATTTTGTCAGAAGTTGATGTCATCACCGTCAACGTGACTTGTATCAGCTTGCAACGTGCGTTGAGTACTATCTTCAAAGGTGACTCATTTACTCATCAAAGTGACTTGACGAGGATTACAACGTTGATTGACATTGCTTGCAAGTCAACTTCAAGTCTGATGCTCATTCCCGTCTACGTGACTTGTAGACTCTACAATGCGACTTGTACACAAGTGCAATTTACGCCAAAAGCATTTCATCAGTATAACGCGACTTGAGCTCTATGCAACTCGCCTGGTATATTTCAGAGATCTACTGTTTCCTGAGTTCAGCTCGACTATGTGACTTGTAGCCTTTGATGCGCGACTTATAACTCAACTGGAAAACCATAAATTCTTTTGGTATGATCAACGTGACTTGTAGTGGATATAACGTGCCTTGATCATACGGCAACAGGCTTAGCATTGGCTGCAACGTGCACTGCTTAATTTTTTTCACATGTTTTGTTAAAATCATCAAAACTGAGAGTCAACACGGAGGTAAAACTAGTTATATTTGAATTGTAAAATAGAAACAATATATTCTTTTAATTGTCTAGTGAGTCTAATTTTATTATAAACCCAATTTGGAACCATTTAAATTTACTCATTTTATTTATATGAAAACAGTAACTAATTAAATTAATATGATTTTAAAAATTTGTATTATCTAGTATTTTACATTTTATTATTGTTTATTTTAATTCAACAAGTTTTTAATAACAAGTAAACGGGTGCTTGCAGGTATAATTTTACTGTAGGAACTCTTATCTTCAACAAATCATTTATGGTAGTCTCTCCAGATACCGGCCCTAGTTTTCGATCAGTAAATTCATTTGCATTCTCAACAACAGTTTACTCATTGCGCATGGGAAAAAAAATAAAAAAGTTTACTCATTGCGGATATATGGAGGGTTGAAGATTACTTCATGATTGCGGTTTGAGTTGGTCACTTTTTGGCTTGTGTATATATAGGACATTTATCTTGTACGTATGACATATACAGAAAATTTTAATCAAAAGTTATGTCAAATTTTAAATAATATTTATGATTATGGATTAACTAGATAGTGTTTCAGTTCTGTCAAACAATGATAAATTTGTTTTTTTATCAATACAATAATAAATTTGTTATGGGAGATCAAATATGTGTTCAAACATCTGAAAATCAGTAAATTAGTAGAGTGTTGTATTCCTTTTAAGCGAATAAGAGCATGTTTAATAGTCTCTTTAACTTATTCTCTATTATATATTATTTAATTTAATTTCTCACTTGAAATTATTTTGAAATTTAAACTTGATTTACCTATTCAACTCATTAATTAATATTTTATTACTAAATCAAGAAAAAGTAGAAAAAAAATAAATAGCGAATTTTCATCTATGAAGAGCTATTTTCTGATTTTTTTTGTTGACTAATTAACTCTCTTTGAACAAAAGCATATATGTAAAATTGTTGCAATAGTATTATTTTTTTATAATTAAATTTTTTGAAAATTAAATTAATAAAAAAAGTTCGGTTTTCAAGAACAAAATTACATGATTCATCCAAAAAAAAAAGAACACGAAAATTACATACCAATCACTATTGTTCTATACTTCCTATTAAAAAATTTCTTGTGAACTCTTTGAGAGCTTTGTATTGTATGCTAAAAACCTTTGTTGAACTTGAAATATATATTTAATAGACTTATTCAACCTTTTGCGCAAAAAACAACATAAAAAAGAAAGTAAATAATCAATGTAAAATGTTGATCTTACCCAAATTCATTATATTTTTTCAATCCAAATTTTAAAATAAATTTAAACCACTTCACATTATTGGGAAAATTTTACAAATGGTCACTCAATTTTATAGTCGTGTGCATCACACCGTCATTATACTCTCGTTTTGTCCCAAAAAATCACTACGTTTAACATCTTAGTCCTAGATGGTCACTATGACCCAATTTCAAGGCAAGTTTAGTGACATTTTGGGGCAAAACGTGAGTATAATGATCATAGTGGGCACTACCATAAAGTTGAGTGACCCTATGTGAAATTTTCTCCACATTACCATTTACCAGATTTTGTGGACACTTCGACATTTTTACGCAGAAAAAATTAGGTGACATTTAGACAAACTTAGGTTAGTTTAGATTAACTTTTTCAAACGTGGCAATAGAATAGCCATGTGTGAAAGGGAAGTAGAAACCGTGTGAAGTCCAGTCAAAAGTAGTATGATGTCGTTTAATTTTGGTGACATTTAGACAAAGGATGAGTCAGTTTAAATTAATCTTATAGTGATTATGAAAAAGACCATTATAGTAATATTCATGTGTGTGTCGCAGCTGTCTTCCTCGAAGTATCTTGTGTAATTAAATATTGCATTGGCATTAGATTCATTCCTTTTGGCTATGAATTGAAATAGATACTTGTGCGTCTCCAAATCTTGTAAGATTCTAAAGAAATTTATTAATACTATGTTGTTCGAACATTCAAGAATGTTTTGCAAACTAATGAAAGATCTCTTTCTAATACTTCAGTTCCTCTCTATAGTTTTAAGGTTAATTTATTTCGTTCTGTTTTAAAAGCGACTGCGTGAGTGGATAACGTCGTCTTCTTCGTTCAATGAACAGCCATGATAACTGAGCATCTGACTTGTTAGCATCATCAAAAAAATGGGGAAATTTTCTACTTCTTTGATTGCAATGTCCTACAGTCACTTTATATAATTAATTAACAATCTTGAATAAGTTTCCACATCTGATCTCTGGACCTAATATACAAGGAGGAAGTGCCCGGTGGAATCTACAAGGAAAAACCTTTTTTGCCCTCAATCTTCTTCCATTCTATTGAACAAAAAAACTTTCTTCCCTTTTAAAGTAGGAATGACAATTCATAGAATATAGAGAAAATTACACAATATGTTTTTTTTTGGCTTTTTTATATCAATTATAATACAACAAAAGTTATAATTTCCATTATGCGAAAACCGAAATTAAAATATCACAAATGCCACAATATTAATACTCTCCTCTTTCATGTTTCTCTCTCCATTTCCTTCTCATCCTGATTTTTTGGTCTCTCTCTCTCTCACTCTCTCTGTGCGTGTGTGTGTCAAGCCTCTTCTTCCTCTCCTCCGCTCTCTGTCACCTTGTCACTGTTTCGATGGAGTGAATCTGGTTCTTAAGAGGAACTAACCTCGGCTTGGGCTTTTTGTTGATGCTTGCTCCATTCAATCAACAACTATGTGAGACTTTCGTTCATTGAATCTGTGTCAGAGAAGATACTGCAGTGATGAGAGGTAAGTGAGACAAAGAGTGGCACCACTCCGTAAGAGAGAGAGAGAGAGCGACGACACAACGATGAAGGAAAGAGAGAGAGCGACGGAGAGTCGAGGAAGGAAAGAGAGAAAGATCTGTGGCGGCAAACGAGAATAAGTGAGGGTTTGACAGTGACTAATACTGCGAGAGAGAGAGAGAGACGCGCGACGACCAGGAGAAAGGTGATATATCCTAAAATTACACAATTATTCAAGCAAAAATTTATGCATTTTTGGCCTATGATAGAGTGTTTAATGTAATATTTATACAATTTTGGTGTTTTGTTTAGGTTGAAAATGATTTGGACGAATTTGGAACAAAAGGGCAAAAAAGGAACAAAAAGGAAAATGTGCAAGGGAGGCAAATGATCTGACCACGACCATGGTGGCATGACCACGGTCAGCCACCATGGTCGTGGTCATGACCGTGGTGAGGAGCAGCTGGGCGTGATTTCGGATAGAAAGTCAGCATGTTGTGCAAACGGGCGTGGTGGCATCATGGCGGTGTCACGACCGACTATAATGGTAAAAAATTCAATGGCGGCAAATGGAATTTTGATGGACAAAAAGCATACACTTTGGGGAATTTTTGGCCACACATTTACTAGGGTTTTAACTCATGTAAAGGGGTATAAATACCCCATCTTCTCCACTTGTCCACACACTTTTACATCTTTCAACCACTTGAAAGAACACTTTATTTCCTTTCTTTCATTTTGAAGAAAGTTAGTTTAGGGTTCAAGAAAGAGAAGGAGAACAAGCTTGAAGAGCGAGGATTTCTCTCGAAGACTACCTAGAGAGGCTTTTTCTACATCCATTTTATATCTGCTCTCTTCTTATCTTTAGTTGTTATCATGATTTATGTTAGTGTTTATTAATTTTCAGGATATTTACAATTTGTATTGTGCGACGTTACTTCATCAGATTTTCCTAGACCACCATTGTTGTGGTCTAGTTGAATATACTTCAAGGGATCGAATTATTAAAAAAATATATATACATATTTTAAGTTCAATTTTGAGTTTGCCAATACAAATACAAACAAAAGATTGTTTTCCTTAGACAGAAAATAAAACAATAACTCAGATACTATCCAATGAATACTGAATGCTAAATGTTGTTGCACTAATGGTGTCCGGCTTATTCGTGCCGCCACTTTCAACGCCCAGTAAATTATCGGTTTCTTCACTCTCCTGGTGAGACCATACACTTACGTGCACTTTCCATAGCTTGGCAAGCTCCTCTGCCACTTCCTTCATGCTTGGCTTTTTTATGCCGCTAGGGTTTAAGAGTCTTTTGGCTAGCTCTGACAACTCTTTAATCTCTTCCATTTCACCTTGGCTAATGCTGAAACAAATTATACGCTCGAGTTCATCATTTTCAAGCCACAAAATGAAGTACTGAATGATGTTTTTCTTCTCGCCGTTTCTCATTCTGCTATTTGGATTTTCTCCGGTTAATAGTTCAACAAGAACAACTCCGAAGCTATACACATCACTCTTTTCTGTTAAAATACCCGTCATGAGGTATTCTGGATCAAGATAGCCTAATATCCCCTGTATTTTTGTTTCTATTATATCTTGCTGGTCTGGTGAAACCAGTACCGAAGCTCCGAAATCGGACACTTTGGCTGTGTAATTATCATCCAAGAGTGTGTTCAATGATTTCACATCTCCATGAATGATTGGAGGATCTGCCAGAGAATGTAAATAGCTAAGAGCAGAGGCAGTCTCTACGGCTATCCTTAGGCGGTTTCGCCATGATTTCAATATTTGAGACCTCTTGTTCTGAATGTGCTGAAACAGAGTTCCATTCGAAATGAATTCATAAACCAACAATGGAACCTTTATTTCCAAACACAACCCTAAAATCTTAACCACATTCCTGTGATTGACTTGTGAGACAATACCGATTTCGCGTTGACACTCTTCATCTATCTGAGTCCTTTCTAAATCTTTGCGCTTCTTCACTGCAATCAAAGTATTATCAGGAAGAACTCCTTTGTAAACAGAGCCAAAACCACCTTCACCGAGAAACCAGTCTCTGTCATAATTCTTGGTGGCCCTTGCGAGCTCTGATTCAGTAAAAAGCCTTACTCGTTGCTGCTTCAGAATCATGCCCCATTCTGTCTGAAAATATTCTCCTTTACCCTTCTCATCCACATTATGTATAGCAGAAAAGCAACGATCACCAGAAAGACTGACCCTCCAACAACTATGCACAAAGAGATGCAGTCGATAAAAGTTTAGTGATGAAAAGATATTTCTAGACACCACCTAGAAAGACGGCATAAATATAATTAAATTGTTTATATTTTACTTATCTTATTATAAGTAATAAAAACTTAATAAATTAAAAAGAGGTCTTTTCTTTTCTGTCGGTAAGACTGCAAAAGAAAAATATGATCACTTAAAGAAGTATCAAGAATGTAACTAGAGGTTATAATCCATTCATACTAGAAGTGTCGAGAGTTTGATTTCCAACAAAAGTACATAAAATGATTTTATAAAACAAAAAGATCTAGCTTATCAAAAAGAAAAACAAAACCAACAAAAACATGTAATTAAGAAGAAGTTACCTGCAGCAATGGTGGTGATACGAAATCCTTGACAGCCTATTTTACCGTCTCCACGCATACCAAGATGGCATTCACATGTGTAGTTCCCAATTGTGTTCTTACATTTTCCACTGCACCGGTGCTCTTCTGAATGGTCGCACTCGTTTATATCTGTTTTTTTTTTTGTTCCAAGAAATTAAGAAAAATGAGCTCTAGAAGAAAACAACCAAGAAAAGAATAGACTTAAAGATTTTTCTTTTTTTAGGTTTTTCAGCGCCGACATATAATGAATTTGCAAAGAGGTGATTTAATTCAAACAAAGTTACCAAATTACCTCTGTAATATAATTTTAGTGGCAATTTGATAAATTGATAGAAATAATTTTGTAAATTAAACCGAGTTAAATAAAAAAAAACTTGTTTCAACTCAAATTACACATTTTTTTTTAGGAAATTACACTTGGAACATTCTTTTCTATTAATCTTTTCAATTTTGCAACATCTTTTTAAACCATAACTTTTTTAACACATTTTTAATTATGTATTCTATAATACAACAATCTCTCCTCACCCATCTCTCTCACGCGCTCCAAGGCTGCTTGCATGACTGTCACATGCGACAAACACACCTCCACCACACACTCTTCCTCCTCCTCCTTCCCGTCTTCTTCATGTCGCTGAAGGAACTCAACCACACACTCCTCTTCCTCCTCCTTCCTGTCTTCTTCTGGTCTCTTTTGATCCCTATTTCGTGGTCCCAAACAACGCCGTCGCCTCCCCCTCTCTGGGAACTGTTTCTTTTGTTCTGTTTAATTCGATGTTGTATTAGAGTCTAATTAGTGGTGACAAATGGTGTGTTTTGATTTGTTCGGTTGGTGTAAAAATTGTTCAGGGGAAGCCATGGTTGTGGCCATGCAACTGGCGAAGGAGATTGCGGCGAATTAGAAGCTGGTGACGAAGCAGAGACGAGTTGTTGTGAATGGGATGGGATTGGTGACCCCGCTCAGGAATGATCCTGACAGTGCGTTTTGTTTGGACATGAATGTTGTGCGGCTGATCATTGCTACCAATTTTTTTGTCTCACATATATATGCTTGGTTGTTTTATTTGTTGTTTGGGGTCAGAGAATTGCAGGAGAGAGAAAGTCATTTTCAATGGACGGATGGGTTACACCCAAACTATCAAAGAGAATGGATAATTTCATGCTTTACATGCTTACTGCTGGGAAGAAAGCTTTGCCAGATGCCGGAATAATCGAGGAAGTTATGGATGACTTGGATAAATTTAAACGTGGTGTTTTTTAGTATGTATGTTGCAAAATAAAAAGGAAAATTAGTTTTGTACTCATTATGTAGTCATCTTTTTCTTATCTTACTTTTATCCAAATAATAAACAAAAAATTAAAAAAATAACTCAGTTTTTCTCATTGTTTTGTTTTCGTGTTGTATTCTATATGTACTCGGTTATACTAGTCATAACAATTCTATTTTTTGTCATTATACTAGTTGTACTCTTGATGTTCTCCATATGGATTCAATTTTTTTATGATCAATAGAGCCTTCATAATACTATTTTTACTCTGGTTGTACTTCACATGTATTCGGTCTTTAATGGTCAACGGAGCCTTTATAACATTGTTTTATACTCTGGTTATACTCCACATGTACTCCAGTTATACTCTGTACTCGGTTATACTAGAAAAAAGAGTTTTAGTTTTGTTGTTATACTAATTGTACTAGTCAAAAGAGCCTTCATTAATTTTATTTGTACTTGATTTATACTCAACATGTACTCATTCTTTGATGGTCAACAAAGTCTTCATAACACTACTATGTACTCTAGTTGTACTCCACATGTATTTCAGTTGTACTCTGTACTTGAGTTATACTCTGATTGTACTCTTTCTCATTGATTTAAATGGTTTGGTCAAAATGTGGTCAACAGTTTGACTGTATGGTCAACACACAGTCAAACTATTGTAAATCTGAATATTTTATTCCATTTTTACATTTTTAGTATGTTTTTAAATGTTTTTGTATTTGTGAAATAATTTTTGTTTTGTTGCCTATTTTTGCATACCATCTTTTTTTTTTTTCATTTTGAGACTGTTAAATCTAAATAGAACTCGACTTTAGTATTTTTTTTTGGACTGAAAACTTGACTGTAGTATGATTGTTGCAAACTTTGATTTTTTTATTTTTGAAACAAAAATATTTCTTATTATCTCTCCATGTGTGAACTGAACTAGTTAAATTTGTGGATTGATTGAAGAGGAGTATGAGCATCTCTAATGCTCTATCTAAAGTTAAAATATTATTTATTATAAAAAATTGTGTTTAAAAAATGAACTTCAATAGAGTTTTTATCTCACTTTCTATCTTTAAATATAATATAAAGAGCATGATAAACTATCTTTCTACAAAGTCAAACTAATTATTATTTGTTTGTTATTAATGAAATTTATAGTTTCCATACATTATTTATTTATTTATTTAATCATCATTCTCTCCTCAATAACCTTTCTCTTTAAATTGTTTATGCATTTATATTTTGTGAAAGTTAACAAAATAAAGAGTAAAGTTAAAGAGTACTACTCTTTATTTTGAATCTCTAAAATTAGAATTACTTTTTATTTTTATCAAAAATACTCTAAAATATAAGAGTAGCATTGGAGATGTTCTAAATGTATAACAATTTGTTGACTCGTAATTAAAGGCGTGCTTTTTCATTGTTATAGGATCTGTATAATAATCTGTTAACTAATGTAATGAATAATCACGAGCCATATATTAACTAACAGAAATATTTTGCCACTAAAATCAATTTGATCATTGTCAACTATGTTAATTTATCAACCGGCACAGCCTTGATTGATGTTTTAATTATTCGAACCTGACAAATAGAGTATCAACACATAAATTACTAAAAAATTAGTACGACGCTGATCTGACTAGACTATACAACATCAATTAATTATTTTTTCTAACAAGAGGGATATGATAATATCCCCAAAGTACACTCGATATAATATTTATCTATTGCCCAAAAAAAAATAATTCTAAATTACATCATATCTAACATTACCAATACAACGAGGGCTGGCATGTTGACTTGCAACTTGCAAACAAATTAAGAAATATATTCCGTTTGGCGATCCCTATGAAGTAAATAGACATAACAACTAGTATATTTATACAGTCGAATCAAGCCAAAAAATTATAATCCGACGGACTGAATTGCCTAATTTGTGTGGGACAACTGAGGTTAAAGGTAAAGAAAATGTTGGAAACATGGAATATTTCAATCCAAAAATTGTAAATTCACAAGAAAATAAATCTAAAAAGAAAAAGTATAGTACTTAAAAAAAAGTATAGTCATTATCAGTACTATAGGGCATACCTTTGCATCCAAATGGAAGATAAGGATTTCCTTCGTATCCATCCATGCAAGAACAACGATATCCTTGACCATTATCGGAGTATACACACTTTGTGTTATCACCACATGCATATTAACTTGTGTTAGATTTAGCAGCATCACAAGACTCAGTATTTTCGGCAACCCAGATCAATTACAACATCCGATTTCTTTTCCGCAAGGCTTGACAAGTCCCAATCTGTAACTTTGAAGGAGTTCTCGCCCACTAAAAATCCTTCCCCACAAGGATTGAATCCTGAAACATTAGCGTGATTGTTCATGCTACCCGTCGTGATTTTCAGAGACTTAAGATTCTCTCCAATAGAAGCCATGCAACAACCTGACCCGGTACACGAACAATTATCCGTGAAGTTCACTGCTGTATCACATG
Organism: Flueggea neowawraea; assembly: GCA_948243855.1. Classification (NCBI taxonomy): domain Eukaryota; kingdom Viridiplantae; phylum Streptophyta; class Magnoliopsida; order Malpighiales; family Phyllanthaceae; genus Flueggea; species Flueggea neowawraea. The sequence continues at coordinate 25,389 of CAODLS011754554.1, read as the reverse complement.
AAGAGATACAACCAACTCCGTATGTGGCTTCATAGTTACTCACAAGCGCAATCGTATCGTAACCAATGGCCACAAACTTGTTTTCCGTTGCTGAAAACGTAAAAGGACCTGATCCCAGGCTAATTGTCTGCGTAAAGTTTGAAATGCGTCCAGATGCGCTATAGCAATCGTATGCTGCATCTACGCTGGTAGTGATTGTGCCGTTATCCACTGGGACGTTCGTAACCCACATGTTTTGACCCAGAAGTAATTCGTCGCTGCTTGAACTGCAATTTAGCCAGAAGTTTTCGTTCAAGGCACAGTCGGTGTCGCCAATTCCGAAGGGATAAGGAACACTGATATTCCCACATTTTGATTCACAATTATCCTTTACTTCTGCTGCTGCTTCTTTTGAAGAACATTGTAGCAACAAAATAATTAGCCAATAAACCCACATCTTATTGCTATTTTTTTGCGCGTGTGTGTGTTCTATGAGAAGCAATATGTAGAAATCAACTCCAAGAACAAGATGAAATATAAACTCATACTACAGGCAAGAAATGAAGCATTTTAATTTGTCGAATTAGAATCCATTATTTACAAATGCTATAGAAAGACTTATATGAAGTCTTTGAACGGACCCATTTCAGGAAGACTTTCTCAAGTCTTTAGTCGCTGTATTAATGTTTACAGTTGACTTGGATTTTTGCACGTAACGTGGTCCATAGAATAATTAAGTGATTTCGTTTAATAAGTTAAGTGCTAAATTTCTATTGGTTGTTGAAGAGATATTATTTTAGAGATTGTTTTGAATTAATAAGTCATATTGATACACCATTATTGTCATTTACTTGGTTCGAAATAACTTATATAATAGTGACACCCTTGCACAAGTTATTTATTGGACTGTTAGCAGTGATTTCAAAAGGTGAAAAATGAAGTGGTCGAAGCCGCTATGTGTTAGCAAGTGCGCAAGACAGGAAAGAGCAGGCATGTGAACTTAGAAACTCTAGAGTTGATGAATCGGACTAATAAGAGACAGTTGACTTAGATTGTTCTTGTGTTTTAACCTCTCTGTCCACCGGATTGTTGCATTCATTTCCTTTTTGTGCTACTGTTATGGTTGACAGAGAACATTATTTTCACTTTTTTCTTCTAGGCAATTTGTATTATTTGTTTTCTGTAGCATTTACGTTTATTATCCAAGAATCAATTATGGCTACTAATTTTAAGATAAAAAAGCATTTGAATTTGTAAAGATGCAGTGAAGGCATGGATGTAGGTCAATTTGTGTTCAGGTTTATTTGTGCTGAAAAACACGATAGGGACTACAATTTGGCTGTGAGGTTGTTTACACTCGTTCTTCGGGATTGGTTTCTGTGAATAGAATTTTATAAATTATATGTTATGTCAGTTTTTTTTTATAAGTGAGGCACCTTAGTACATTTTCCTAATGTTAAGCATGAATATTAAAAAACAAAAAGAAAAAGTCAAATATCTCACTTTGAATTTAAGGACTCAAATAGAAGTAGACAAAAGTTAAAATGGTTGACTTGGTATTTTAGATATACTTCAGTTAACAATTTGTGCTGATTTTTGGTGAACATACATAACTTTCTTGCTTTTTTGGCATGATCCGCATATATAACTTCGAAATTTCAAACGAGACATGATGAACATGTAATTTCCTTTTCAGTGACAATTAAAGATTGCAATTAGTTTGCTACGTTCAGGAGATGAAATGGCTTTCGTATTTTTGTTTTTTTCCAAAACACTATTGCTTGATTGTGTTAAATATGGACTACTATGTTGCATTAATTTGCACGTCCAAGGAAGATACACCGTAAACAGGACGCAAAGCTGAGCAAGATGACTTGGGGAGTCAATGTCATTTTAGAAGACAATAGAATCTCAGTCAAGACCAAGATTTTTTAGAAAATTAGTGCTGAGAAACAAAATGTCAAATTTCAGAGTGAGCAAAGAGGCACGGAATGACGTTCGCAACCCATAATCTGGTTTTGAATATGATTGTTACTCATTACCGATTTGCAAAATGATTGTTATGAAACACCAACTTGCTGAAAATTCTATCATAGATTCACTTATAATGTCTTTGTTGACTTTTTTTAATAGATATTTTACATTTAATTTGTTCAAAAGTTTTTAATTGCATTTAATGATTTTGGAAAAGGGAATATGTTCATTGTATCCTTCGTGGCCAGTTCTTGATTTTATGATTATTCATTGTCTATAGTATGTTTGTATAATGTCTAACGTATCTCATTGATGACAAGTTGTAACATTTTTGTTACAATTCAAAATTAAATATACTTAATGGCTTTTTTACCTATGTCTCATCAATTGCTCCCCACTCTTTTTTTGGTTTCCTGAAAATAAGAGTATGATATGCTTCTTTACGAACATGAGTCGGTCATATTGACAAATATTTGGAACAAGTACCTTTTTTAGGCTATTTACTCAAGTAGGGAGTATTCTATCTATTTTTCAAAATTTTGGGACATGTTGAGCTATTTGATGAGTCATCACTGAGACTCAGCTACGACATTTTCCCTCCTAGAATTTGTTCCTACTTCAAATTCAATTACTCTCCTTATGATTTGCTTCCTATTTCTGATTTGATTTCGACCGAATCAGCCCCTATTGCATCCATAATCAATTTGTTTCCTATTTTGAATGTTGATTTTTATGAACCCTAAAATCAAGCTCCCCAATGTCTAATTTTATTTCCCTGCTTAGTTCAACCGATTCCTTTCAATAAAATCGTGGTCCTCTTTTTCACACACACCGGCGATCGCTCCCCTTTTCGCGCATGTCCTCTTTTCTCTCTTTTCCTTTTTTTTTTCCCTTTCTCTTTTGTTTCTGTGCTGCACTTTCTTCCTCTTTGGTTTGGCCTTCTTTCACCTATGTTTCTGTTTTTTCAGTGATGATTTTAGGTGGACTATACTAGTGACGATGACGGTAATAGCTTCGAGTGACGGCATTTGTGTCCTAGAGGTAAGGTGACTATTCAGTTTGGGGAGGTAGAAGTTTTCTTGATCCAAAATGGTGTGACTTTGTGGGCCGCCATGATCTCAGAGCATAGAATGAAATTGTTGGATCAAGGGTGATCAGCATTAAGATCCTATTTTTTTTTATGATGGACAAAATTGAGTTGGATTCTTGAGCATTTAAACATGATCATCATCAGCTCAATCGAGTAAATCAATGTGTCACTCGAGTAAGGAAGAATTCTAGGGGCTACAGTTTTAGCTGTATCACTCGAGTAAACAAGAAATGTCACTCGAGTGATCTAAAGGATGATCATATGAAAACATGGATCAAACATCTTCTTGCTGCTGCATGCTGCTTCAGATGACCTTGCTCTTTGTTTGACTAAAAAATGGACCGTTTTCCCTCCCAGAATTTGTTCCTACTTCAAATTCAATTACTGTCCTTATAATTTGCTTCCTATTTTTGATTTGATTTCGACCGTATCAGCCCCTCTTCAGTCTATAATCAATTTATTTCCTATTTTGAATGTTGATTTTTATGAACCCTAAAATCAAGGTCCCCAATGTCTAACTTTATTTCCCTGCTTAGTTCAACTGATTCCTTTCAATAAAATCGTGGTCGTCTTTTTCACACACACCAGCGATCGCTCCCATTTTCATGCATGTCTTCTTTTTCCTCTTTTCCCTTTTTTTCCCTTTCTCTTTTGTTTCTGTGCTGCACTTTCTTCCTCTTTGTTTTGGCCTTATTTCGCCTTTATTTTGGTTTATCTAGTGATGGTTTTAGGTGGACTATACTGGTGACGACGACGATAATAGCTTCGAGTGACTGCGTCAGTGTCCTAGAGGCAAGGTGACTGGTCAATTTGGGGAGGTAGAAGTTTTCCTGATCCAAAATGGTGTGACTTTGTTGGCCATAATGATCTGGGAGCGGATAATGAAATTGTTGGATCAAGGGTGATCAAGATTAAGATCTTTTTTTTTTTGTTTTGATGATGGACAAAATTGAGTTGGATTCTTGATCATTTAAACATGATCATTATCAGCTCACTCGAGTAAGTCAATGCATCACTCGAGTAAGGAAGAATTCTAGGGGCTGCAGTTTTAACTATCTCACTCAAGTAAACAAGAAATGTCACTCGAGTGATCTAAAGGATGATCATATGCAAACATGGATCAAACATCTTCTTCATTCCCCTTACTACAAAAGACCAAAGATCAAGCTAGAGCCAAATTCAAGAGGATCAACTTCATGTACATTCAACTTTAGCATAGAGCTTTATTCTTTGTAAATCTTTTGCAAACACTTTGAGAGTGAAAATGGTTTGTTGTGAGCCTAAAGAAAATAACATTATGAGGGCTTTAGAGGTATGAGCCGGAATCAACTTTGTCTAAGATTTTTAGGTGTGAGCCGCAATCAACCTTATTAGCTTAAGAGATGTGAGCCATAATCAACCTTGTTGTAAGGCTTTGTTGGATTGAGTTGGAGTGAATCTTTGAGATAGTGGAAATCCTAAGTGAGACTTAGGTAGTGGATGAAGGCAAGGTTGGTCGAACCACTATAAATCTTGGTGTTATTTTCTCTCTTACTTTAGCTCGCTTCTGCTCTCCCAACTCAACTAAGGCATCGATCAAAAATTCTCCAACAGAAATATGACGTCGTTCGAGTTAGGAGCAAATGATGTTGTTCGAGTTGGATGGGAGCAGACAACACCTGTTAATGGTTTGAATGGCATGCCGTCCTTTGTTGCCTACAGATGATGCGTCGCATGCTGCTTTAGACGAACTTGTTGTTTGCTTGACTGGACAATTGACCGTTTTCCCTCCCAAAATTTGTTCCTACTTCAAATTCAATTATTGTCCTTATGATTTGCTTCCTATTTCTGATTTGATTTCGACCGAATCAGCCCCTCTTCAGTCCATAATCAATTTATTTCCTATTTTGAATGTTGATTTTTATGAACCCTAGAATCAAGCTCCCCAATGTCTAATTTTATTTCCTGGCTTAGTTCAACTGATTCCTTTCAATAAAATCGTGGTCCTTTTTTTTCATACACACGGCGATCGCTCCCTTTTTCGCGCATGTCCTCTTTTTACCTTTTTCTTTTGTTTCTGTATTTCACTTTCTTCCTCTTTGTTTTGTCCTTCTTTCGCCTTTGTTTTTGTTTTTCAAGTGGTGGTTTTAGGTGGACTATACTGGTGACGACGATGGTAATAGCTTCGAGTGATGGCATTTGTGTCCTAGAGGCAAGGTGAAAAGTCAGTTTGGGGAGGTAGAAGTTTTCTTGATCCAAAATGGTGTGACTTTGTTGGTTGTCATGATCTTAGAGTGGGAATTGAAATTGTTGGATCAAGGGTGATCAACTTTAAGAGCCTTTTTTTTCTGTTTTGATAATGGACAAAATTGAGTTAGATTCTTGAGCATTTAAACATGATCATTATCAGCTCACTCGAATAAATCAATGTGTCACTCGAGTCAGGAAGAATTCTAGGGGCTACAGTTTTAATTGTTTCACTCGACTAAACAAGAAATGTCACTTGAGTGATCTAAAGGATGATCATATGCAAACATGGATCAAACATCTTCTTCATTCCCCTTCCTACAAAAGACCAAAGATCAAGCTAGAGCCAAATTCAAGAGGATCAACTTCATGTACATTCAACTTTAGCATAGAGATTTATTCTTTGTAAATCTTTTGCAAACACTTTGAGAGTGATAAAGGTTTGTTATGAGCCTAAAGAAAACAACATTGTGAGGGCTTTAGATGTATGAGCCAGAATCAACTTTGTCTAGGATTTTAAGGTGTGAGCCGCAATTAACCTTGTTAGCATTAGATGTGTGAGCCGTAATCAACCTTGTTGTAAGGATTTGTTGGATTGAGTTGGAGTGAATCTTCGGGATAGTGGAAATCCTAAGTGAGGCTTAGGTAGTGGACGAAGGCAAGGTTGACCGAACCACTATAAATCTTTGTGTTGTTTTCTCTCTTAATTTAACTGGCTTCCGCTCTCCCAACTCAACTAAGGCATCGACCAAAAATTCTCCAATAGAAATATGACACCATTTGAGTTAGGAGCAAATGATGTTGTTCGAGTTAGATGGGAGCAAACAACAGCTGATAACTGTTCGAATGACATGTCGTCCTTTATTGCCTACATATGATGCATCTCATGCTGCTTTAGACGACCTTGCGCTTTGCTTGACTGGACAATGGACTGTTTTCCCTCCCAAAATTTGTTCCTACTTCAAATTCAGTTACTGTCCTTATGATTTGCTCCCTATTTCTGATTTGATTTCGACCGAATCAGCCCCTCTTCAGTCCATAATCAATTTATTTCCTATTTTGAATGTTGATTTTTATGAACCCTAAAATCAAGCTCCCCAATGTCTAATTTTATTTCCCGGCTTAGTTCAACTAATTCCTTTCAATAAAATCGTGGTCCTTCTTTCACACACACCGGCGGTCGCTCCCCTTTTCGCGTATGTAATTTTTTTCCTCTTTTCCTTTCTCTTTTGTTTATGTACTGCATTTTCTTCCTCTTTGTTTTGGCCTTCTTTCGCCTTTGTTTCCGTTTTTCCAGTGGTGGTTTTAGGTGGACTATATTGGTGACGACGACGGTAATAGCTTTGAGTGACGACATTTTTGTCCTAGAGGCAAGGTGGCAAGTCAGTTTGGGGAGGTTGAAGTTTTATTGATCCAAAATGGTGTGACTTTGTTGGCCGTCATGATCCCGGAGCGGAGAATGAAATTGTTGGATCAACGATGATCAACATTAAGATCCTTTGTTTTGTTGTGATGATGGACAAAATTGAGTTGGATTCTTGAGCATTTAAACATGATCATTATCAGCTCACTTATGTAAATCAATGTGTCACTTGAGTAAGGAAGAATTCTAGGGGCTACAGTTTTAACTCTCACTCGAGTAAATAAGAAATGTCACTCGAGTGATCTAAAGGATGATCATATGAAAACATGGATCAAACATCTTCTTCATTCCCCTTACTACAAAAGATCAAGCTAGGGCCAAATTCAAGAGGATCAATTTCATGTGCATTCAACTTTAGCATAAAGCTTCATTCTTTGTAAATCTTTTGCAAATAATTTGAGAGTGAGAAAGGTCTGTTGTGAGACTAGAGAAAACAACATTGTGAGAGCTTTAGAGGTATGAGTCAGAATCAACTTTGTCTAGGCTTTAGAGGTGTGAGCTGCAATCAAACTTGTTAGTTTTAGATGTGTGAGCTGTAATCTACCTTGTTGTAAGGCTTTGTTGGATTAAGTTGGAATCAATCTTTGAGATACTGGAAATCCTAAGTGAGACTTAGGTAGTGAACAAAGTCAAGGTTGGTCGAGCCACTATAAATCTTGGTATTGTTTTCTCTTTCACTTTAACTCATTTTCGCTCTGCTAACTCAACTAAGGCATCAACCAAAAATTCTCAAATAGAAATATGATGTCGTTCGAGTAAGGAGCAAATGATGTTGCTCGAGTTGGATGGGAGCAAACAACACCTGATAACGGTTTGAATGACATGTTGTCCTTTGTTGCCTATAGATGATGTGTCGCATGCTGCTTTAGACGAACTTGCACTTTGCTTGACTGGACAATTGACCGTTTGACGTTGAGACCAAATGACTGTGCGTAAGTGACCAAACGACACACTGTTTGTTGCATCAAATAACATGTCGAACGCCTCTCCAGATGACTTGTTGCTCAATGCTTTGTTTGATTAGTCATCTAGCCAAGGCTCTGCCTGACCAGTTGTTTGACTATTCGTCTAATCATCTAGTACCTTACGCAACTTGCCATTTTCTCATGCCTTTTTTTTTCACAGGTTGCTCTTCCTTGATTTTCTTTGAGACTTTCTCCAACATGTCATCCTCATCACAAAAATTGGGTATAATATTTTCACACTGAATTGTATTTAAATTTATTTTCTTTGTGCACCATATAGTTCGTTGATTGCTCGTTGTAAAATATTTCCTCGTATCCATTCTAGAGAGTCGTTTGATTCTGATTGTGAGTTCATCATACCCCCTAGATGTTGAAGAGAACCAAAGTATTTACACTTCCCCTCCAAACTGATGAATTTCAGTTCCCAACTTGAATTATCCTTCTCTTTCAAATGCACCATCTGACACCTTTGCAATGTACATGAGTTTGATAGACTTCGAAGTTCACTTTCCCTTTCCTCCTTTTTGATATAGTTCTTGTCTGAGAATAAACTTGTTCCTACTCAGCTTCAATCTAAAGGATGTGATATACTTATGGGCTTTCATATCCTTTGTGTTCAAAAAGGGATAGACCTTTCGTCCAACTTGTTGTTCTGCTTGTATCATCCTCATGTCAATTCCAACTCCATTGCTCTTCGAAAGTCCTTTGCCGCTCACCCCTTATTTTCAGACGACATTTCCAAGACAAAGTCCAAGTCTAAAGATTCATGTTTTCTAGTCTATCCACCCATTAACTTCTGGAAAGCTCCTCTTGGTTGGTGCCATAATAGAGTCAAAGAGTCTCAAATTTTGAGAAAAGACTTGAGGAAGATGTTCATGGATCGAATAAATGCTTTGATCATAGGAAACGAGGTTACCCTTTCTTCACTGCTAAAACCTTAAAATTTAACTAGTGCAAGATGAGGCAGCAACTCCAACCCTTCACCTTCAAACAATCTTGCTCACCTCCTGCACAAGAGCAAAAAAGAAGATCATGGTAGTGCCATGTCTACTTCCTGCTTTTAGTGTCCTGCAGAGAACTTTCATGCAATAATACCACAACGCATGTGCTTGATCACTTCGCCCATTCTCTCGACTGTGATAACTCTAACTCACTTGGACCTGAACTCTTTTCTTCAGAGGATAACTTTTTCGACGATGTAATAAGCGTGCCCTCTAATCCTTTTGGTGGTTTCTTAGGTGACCATTATGTAAATCCGATTGCTCGTGTAGAAGGTGACCTTGGGAATGTTTCCTCTTCATCATATTTATGCTTTTTACATCACTTTGGATTGCCTTGTTTGGACAACAAAAGTCCAAGCTCTTCTACACGCCAATGCCCAACTTCAAGCTTTGGTTAAGCCCTTAAAGCAGGAGAAAAAGAAGCTCAAGGCATCTTATTCTTTGCTCATCATTGACTTCGATGCTTTGTAGGCGGAAAATGCCAATCTCATTCGAGAGAAAGCTAACCATTCTGACTCCTGGGAAAAGCCCACGCCTATGATTCCTTATTGGTCGAGAACAATAAGTTGCTGGATAAGCTTGAGTCCTTGAGAAGGGGCCGTGATGATGACAAAAAGTCCTTCACTAAGATAGTGGTTCGTGAATAGCGTGAGTCAAAGTATTATTTTTATAGGAAAGCTATTTTTGCTGCTGGCTTCTACAAACTGGGGTTTTATGTTGCTCATTGTTGGTTTGAGAAGTTGATAAGAGATGAGTTTTCTGAGATGATTTTTCCTCAGGAATTGGAAAATGAGGATTACCTCGCCTGGTGCAAGTACGATCCTTAGTAGACCGTGATAGTGGACTCATGTTTAGATAAGCTTAATTGTGATAGCTCAAGAACCTTTCCGGACCATGGGAGCTTTATGGTCCCTAATGGTGTATGTCGAAAATGCAATTCTAACGGTGACATGATTGTTGCCCTGGGCAACCTGGATGATGACATAGTTGATACAGATAGATCTCTCAATGCTCTAAATGAGGAGGCTATTCCTGCAAATAGAGTATCATGAGTAGCATAGTTTCACATTTTTGTTACCTTTGTTTTTTTTGTCTTACCTATGGATATTTGACTTTTTGGATAATTTTTGGATACTCGCTTTACTTATTCATTTTCCTTCTACACAATTGGTATGCAACATTGCTCTCCAACCACGTGGCCGAATTACTTTCGACAAGTGATTTTAGTGGACTCCTATTAGCGGTAAACGTGTCATGACTTGGAAATGTCTCAACAATCTGATTGAGTTGGTAGCTTTTTTTGCGTGCGTTCTTGACAAGACCACTTATTCACACCCACCTCTGACAAGTAAGGTGATAGTACACTTTATTTATCTACTGTTTAACAAAACTCAACTTATACTCAATCATAACATGATCTGTAATACTTGCCATTTCATCATAATTCCATACATAGAACTTTGTAATATTTTATCCTGAATCAAGCAAAGTAACCAAAGTATTAGAGATTTCTATACGGTTACATATTCATTTTATTCTATTCCTATTGTTGGTCCAACCTCTTCTAGGAACTCTAATAAATTTTTTGGAATGAGGGAAAATCATCTTCTAGTTGCTATCAATCTGTGGAGGGAGGAGAGACGAGGGGGTGTGTATAAAACTAGTGAGTGGGCACATATACAACAAAAGGGGAACAATAAAGAGGTTAACATACTATTTTATATATATATATATATATATATATTCATTAACTTATTAGTCATATCAACAATTCAACATTTCATTATCTTGTATCAATTCATCAATCTCAATTTGTTATCAACTAATTTGCTCATTATGCATAAAAATTACTTTTGAACATATCATTTAAGCTAACCAATAAATTGCAGTTTCCAGAAAACATCATGCAATGCAAATAAAACATGTGAAAATGTTTTATATACATAGTCTCAATAGCAAGTTCTGATATCATTGATCATACACCCATGGCATACTGAAACTGTTCTCTTAGCTATTGGATGCTGAAATAATAAATATAATAAACAAATGGCATCCAAGTCAAGATCATGATCAAGCTAGAATCTTAAGAGCTAAAATACTACCTGGCTCAAAAGGTCTAATTATTGATAGCCTTAATGGATAAAATAGTACCTGACACTCTAAGGGTCACAACGCTGAAACTAGTTGGCCAACCATCTTGGTTCCTTGTATTCACCTGCTCTCACAAATACTTGGATGCTGAAATAATAAATATAATCCACCACTGGCATCCAAGTCAAGTTCAAGATCAAGCTAGCAACCTTAAAAGCTAAAACAATACCTAGCTCAAAAAGGTTAATAACTGATAACCTTAAAAGCTAAAACAGTACCTGGACCCTAAGGGTATCAAAGCTTAAACTAGGCGCCCAATTGTCTCAAATACTTGGATCCACTTATCTCAATACTCAAATCATAATAAAGTTGATCAATAAGAGCATATCTGCAAGTATTGTAGTCCACGACTCCAGTAAGATACACTCAGCTATATTTCAATACAATACACTATAAGGGTATGATCAATAATACAATATCACAATTTAGTAATTCATCATATCTCATTGTAGGTGTATATCATCATAAACTAACCATTTAGTTCATTCAATATGTATACATATCCCAATGCTTTTATGCAGTGCATGAAAATAACATGTACTGCTCCCCTTTTTTTTCTAGAAAAAATAAACATTTCTAAAATTCAAGTTTTTTCACTGAAAACATACATAGATTTGCTTTTGAAATAACCCAAGTTGTATATATGTCCACTCATTGGTCAAAATGAAGAACAATCCTTAAATTCAGCTAGCCAAAGTACCCTCGTTGTCTGGTGGTGATACTAGATTTCCTTATATTATGAGAATTAAAGAATACACACATATAAGGGTTTGACTCACTTGAATAATTCAAATTTAACCATGATGCATAAAACACTGAACTAAGAAACAATATGAATTGACATTGTACTTCCTTCAAAGTCTACCAACCTATTTCATTTCATTTATTCACTTATCAAATCCATTATTACTCCTTCACCCATCCAAAGTCTCCATCATTCTTTTGATTATCCTTATCGATAACAATTGCAACTACTACATATTATGCATAATTTATTAACTCCATATCAACTTATCAATCCAATTATTCACAATAATTTATCACCATAAAATTCCACAAATAAATCCATAATAAATTAACCTCCTTCAAATATCATCTTACCCACTGAAAATTGGTCCCAAATTTTTAAAATTCACTGTTGGAATTGAAAGGGGATCCTACCGAAAAGTCTCCAGAGCATCGTCGACCGGTCACCGGTATCTTGCCAAAAATCAATCACGAATCTAGATCAGTAGATCTTGATGAGAGGAGTCTAATAGTGACAATCTCACGTCCTAACTCCTCCCCGTTTGTCAAAAAACACCCAAAAAATTGTCACAACTTCCTTCCTTGACATCGCCGAATTCCAGTAGTTTCACTAGCTAACACCGCTTCAAAATGAAAGCGAGGTGACAAGGAACACAGGAATTTTTACGGATTATCGATTTGATACCCGAAATTCAACTTATGATATTTCAAATTTTTCTCTCTTTAAGTCTCTCTCTCTCGGTCTCTCTCGCTCTCTTCCTCCCTCTCACTTCTTCACAATTCTCTATAGAAATATTCGCCCTTTCTCCTATTTTCTAAAGTTTTCTTCTTCTTTTTTTCAATCCTACCCTCACTTCTCTTTCTATTTTCCAAAATACCCACAATAGCTATTAAAATTACAATTAAACCATACTCCCGCAAATAATAATTCTTCAGATCATTTGATTTTTCCCTTCTAGGATTTAATCATATACACTCTTATATAATAATTTAATTCCCAAATAGTCCAACATTTAGAGAAAAATAGATTTGAGGTGTTACAATTTCTCCCCCACTGAAAGAAATTTCGTCTGCGAAATTTTACATACCTTGCTCAGGAAACAAATGAGGATATTGTCTTCTCATATCATCCTCTCTTTCCCATGTTACTATAATGCAACTATATTAGAAATGCTAATGTTAAGATGCAAGTGTCATGATGAAAATAAGAAAAGTAAAAAGTCACACTAAGATTTATAATGGTTTTGCCTTGAGCGTTACACCCACTCCTTAAGCAGCTTGCCTATGTATTTTTTTTTTATTGTGTTTTCATATGTACAAAATTTACAAAGGTTTTTCTTACATATCTAAGGGGAAATAAAATTTTAGGTGGTTTGTGTTTCACGTCTTCTGAATGTTTTTGCCTCCCAATGTACCAACATGCAAATGTTAGGCCCCAACATTGATGAAATTCTATAAGGACCTTCTCAATTTGCTTGCAACTTGCCATCCTCCTTTAATGAATTTGTGATGGTAGAATTTTGCAGGATGAGATCTCCTTGCCCTATAGGTCGACTATTCACATGAGAATTGTAATACCCAGCTATTGTCCTGTGGTAGGCTTCAAGCCTCATGCATTCCTTTTCTCTTTGTTCCTTAATAAAGTCCAAGATCTTTTGAAGGGAATTAGAGTTGGACTGCTCTTGCTACGGAGTGAATTCTACTATTCATGCCAGCGAAAGCCTATTGATGAATCCTAAATTTACATAATAATTCAAGCATAAAAGTATAGCATTTTCACCCTACGTGTACTTAATTATCGGCGAATTTATACACTTTTTGTGTTTTGTGTAAGGTGATGATGAATGCATGAAATGAGATGGAAAAGAGATGAAAAAGGCATGAAAAATATGTTTTTAAAGTTGCAAGATCAATTGAAGAGAGTGCGAAGAAAACGGACTCGAAGGTTGCTAAGGTCATCGTCGCACGAAGCAATGTCGGAGGCCACACCCAAGCCACGCACGACATCAAGCCACCACAGTTATGGTGTTGGAAAAAATGTGGCCACGACCATGGCGTCCCTACCACCACGGTTGTGCCCTCACAGAAGAAGACAAAACAAAGTGGTGATTTTAGGATAAAAATGTGGACATCAAGTGAACTTCAAAGGGCATTTTTGTCAATTAAAGTGCTAGGTTTTATAGATATGTAAGGGGTATAAATACCCCTTTTATTCACACTCCAACAGATCTTTTGAACATTGTAGACACATTTTATTTTCTTTGTTCTTTCATTTGGAAGAACGTTCTTTAGGGTTTGAAAAAGATAGGGAGGACAAGGCTTGAAGGTTAAAGATTTCTCTGGAAGGCTACCAAAAGAGGCTTCATCTACATCCGATCTTCTCCTCTCTTCATATTTATAGTTATTTCCATTATTTATGCCATACTTATTGGCTTATTTGTTTTTTTACATAATCATGGTAGCTTAAATCTTTTGTTAGGACTTAGAAATGTAGACCTTTGGTAACTATTTACTATATTTAAGAATGGGTGTTGTGCTTTGAATGCCATATTTGTAGTATATCTTGGATTTGATTTAATTAATTATTTTGAATGATTATGATTGGACACCATAGTTGTAGTTTTGGCAAATCTAGTTGATGGATCGAAAGAAAAAAAGGCTAGATGAGGTCGACATGCATTAAACTTACCTAATGTGGGATATACATATTTTATTAGGAGGGTTCTTTTGGCCCCACCTAACTAAACTAGGTTCATTAAGCCTCCTGAAAATTTCATCAAACACCTCACATGCATAGAATATGTCTATCCTAAATAATGTAAGTTTAATACTTGTGGACCTCATCTGGCATTTATCTCTCGATCTATCAACTAGACTTATCACAACTACTATCATGGTGATCAAACACAATAATAGTCAATCAAAACAAGTCATTAAATCAAATCTAAGGGTAAGCATCAAATATAGAACATAAATCACAAAACCCATTAAAGCAAAACTTTAAATATTGAACATACAACACAAAACTTATTCATAAATATAGCAAGTATTCCTCAAAACTCACAACTGAAAATCCAAACTAAAGATCTACACTTCCATTGTTTAAAGAAAATGAAAATAAATACTAATCTCTATAAGAAAACAACATCACCAAAATAAAAATAAGAAATGAAAAACAAAAGATGGGGAGGATTCCTTTTCAAGACCATAGGTCTCTTCAAGGAACTCATTTTTCCTCTTGGCTCCTCTTTTCTTCTTTCAAGCTTTGGTGGTGAGTGTTTCTTGATCTGAAAGATGCCCCAAAATGGTGTGAAAGAGGTGTATTCATACCAATGGCCATGGTAGTTAGTCGTTGCCATCTCTGCCACAATTTTGCTCCTTTAATTGCTTGCCACGACCATACGTGGCCACTACGGCCATGGCCCATCTTTTCTTCAATAAAACTTCATTTCCTTCATGCATTCTTGAGTTACTTGGGATCTTTCCATTTTGCATCTCTTTTTCCACCCTTTCCCACTCATTTTCTCTAATTTATTTCATCCTACAAATATCACAAACATTATATAGATTTTACAACAAAAGCATGATTTATAGGATGAAAATAGATATATTCCTCTTTGATTAAACATGTAAATTTAGGATACATCATCCACATCATTATCATTAGTAATAGTACATTAAACTTTGATTACATTAAAATATTTAAAAATTAGAAAAATAAATTCCTCAACTCTGCTCAATGTTGAGGATTTAGCTTTAAAGATATAAAGATAAAATGGAGTCAAACGTGTTACAGTAAGGTAAACAATTAAACATTAGTAATATTGTCAAAAGTAGACACGTTGCCAGTTCTAGAACCGACAGTTTCGGTTCCTGGAATGGGGGAACTGGTCAGGTTCAGATGCGGTTCAATTCTGTTTCTGTTTTGATCGATTTTAGCAGGTTTTGACTGGTTCAATTGTCGATTCGGTTCCGGTTTGATTCCCTCTTTTTTAAAAAAAATATTTTTAATTCGGTATTTTATCCAGTTATTTTTTCCAGGTTTGTAAATTTTATTATATTTAATAATTAAATGTAGTATCGATAATACATTGTATTCTAAATATTTCTAATTTATAGAGTTGAAAAAAATAAAAAAATAAAAAAATAAAAAAAGTTCGGTTCGAACCGCCGGTTCGACGGTTTTTAGAGGAGTAGAACCAGAATCTAAATCGTAACCCTCTAGTTTTGGTTGATCGGTTCTAGTTCTGATTTTGATTGGTCCGATTTTGGTTCAATTCACCGGTTCTGGTTTCAAAATAACACCTCTAGTCACCGGTTCTCTAATTTATTTCATCTTACAAATATCACAAACATCATATAAATTTCACTACAAAAGCATGATTTATAGGATGAAAATAGATATATTCCTCTTTGATTAAACATGTAAATTTAGGATACATCATCCACATCATTATCATTAGCAATAGTACATTAAAATTTGATTACATTAAAAATTTTAAAAATTAGAAAAATAAATTCCTCAACTCTTCTCAGTGTTGAGGATTTAGCTTTAATATAGATGTAAAGATAAAATGGAGTCAAATGTGTTACACTAAGGTAAACAATTAAACGTTAGTAATATTGTCAAAAGTAGACATGTTGCCGGTTCCAGAACCGGCGGTTCCGGTTCATGGAATGGGGGAACCGGAACCAAACCGTGTTCCACGATTTGGTCTGGTTCAGGTGCGGTTCAGTTCCGGTCCTAGTTTTGACTGATTTTTAACAGGTTTTGACCGGTTCAATCATCGGTTCGATTCCCTCTTTTTAAAAAAAATAAATTGTTTTTAATCCGCTATTTTATCCCATCATTTTTTCCGGTTTGTAAATTTTGTTATATTCAATAATTAACTATAGTATCAATAATATATTTTATTCCAAATATTTCTAATTTATAGAGTTGAAAAAAAATAAATAAAATAAAAAAGTTCAAACTGCAGGTTCAATTTTTGGTTCAAACCGAAGGTTGGAACCACCAGTTCCATGATATTTAGAGGAGTGAAACCGAAACTTAAGCCGTAACCCTCCGATTTTGGCCGACATATTTTGATTCCAATTTTGACAGGTCCAATTTCGGTCAGTTCGGTTTGCC
Source organism: Flueggea neowawraea (assembly GCA_948243855.1). Taxonomy (NCBI): domain Eukaryota; kingdom Viridiplantae; phylum Streptophyta; class Magnoliopsida; order Malpighiales; family Phyllanthaceae; genus Flueggea; species Flueggea neowawraea. Next base: position 8,702 of record CAODLS011754554.1, on the reverse strand, counting down.
TGTTCCAGTTTTAAAATAACACCTCTAGTCAAAAGCAATGACGCAGAATGCCTGTAAAATTTTAATTCTTGTATACGTTTTTGGAAGCATTGTACGTTACCCACATAGGTAATCAAGCACTAATTACCTAAGTATACCAAAGAGAATCATCTTGCAGGCTGTCCCACTCATTGTCTTCGGAATCAACACAAAACATCATGGAATCTTCTAGCATTGATTCAGCCGCCATTTGTATCCACATGTTAGGCTAATCCAGAGTGAATCCCGAGTGGACTAAAAAATGGCTTGTGTTTGGCTTTAAGAGAGCCTAATGGTGACAGGGTTAAGGTTGGTTGGCTTAGTTAGCGCCTCTCAAGCTGCAGCCGCCCTAAGGCACATCGCGGACTGGTGGGCCGCCTTGCTAATGTCTTCCACGCTAAAACTTGCCGGCTTGGACAATCTATTGACCAATTCTGGGAAATTAGGCCTCGCTTGGCGTCCTCTAAAATGCAAAGCCGCAACATCGTATGCAGCAGCCGCCGCCATTTCTTGCGTCTCGAAGCTCCCTAGCCAAATCCGAGTTTTTTTGCCCGGCACACGCATCTCAGAAACCCACTTCCCCCATTTTCTCCTCTGTACGCCTCTGTAGCCAGAAGGCGTTCCGCAGTGGATTGCGTTTGTCTCTTCCATACACAATGAAACTCTCAAGATTCTTCAACTTCGCCAACGTTGGTTGGTAAGAACTTGTGTTATCCAGTTATGCTTGTATATAGACATGAATTAAGAATATATAAAGGTAACAAAAATTATACCGTTACCTAAGTATGACTAAAGGAGAACCGAAACGCCTGAACCGGCGTATTAGAAATTAACCCGAACCCAAAACTAGATTCAAACCGGGACCGAAATCATGCTAACCAATCTAATTCAAACTAAAAAGATATAAAAATTGTGAATCGTTGGTCTTGAACAAATACTGAAAACCCTTAATAGAAAAGACCAGCCTTATACAAGAAAAGACCTTTATATTTTAGGGCGATGAAAAAATATCTGGATCGATGTACCTTGACATTAACTACTTGAAATTCAAATGGAAGAATCATCTTACTCTCAAGCACTATAAATAACTCACTCATTTTCACTCATAATACTTGTTTACTTTAGGTGCATGTTCCCACTCATGGTCCCACTCATTTGTTTGTGTTGTATGAGTGGAAACATAATCTAAGTGTAAGCAAGTAATTCTGTAAGTAATTTCACTTCCATTCTACAACTACAAGAATTCTATGCAAAATCTAACTTAAGTATCAAAGTGTCAATGAAGAAGCAACCTTTCTTGCTGTGTATTTCCTGTGCAGAAAAAACAAGACGAGGAATGAGGAGCTCAACCTCAAATGCTCAACCTCAAAACAAGGAGTCGGGACTTGGAGCTGGGAAGTTGAAGGCTCTAGAGATTAGATATGAAGATTGAGTACTTTAAAGTCTATGTTAATCCATAGACTAGAACTTGAAGATACCGAACTTGAAAACTTATTCCAACACTGAATTTATTATTGTATTTTCAAGCCACAACACACATGATAAAGGAAGCTGAGAAATAGTTACACACGGGTACCTTTCACTCATACAAACATGCAATAATCTAAACTGTAAATTTTTCTCAACCACAAAAGTTCAAAAAATTAAATCAAAATCTCATTAATTACAAGTGGAAAGAAGCTAATTGACCCATTATAAGAAAAAATAGAATTTAAGGACAAATATTTTGCTAATATGATGCGTGGGATAGAGGCGACGCCCATGATATATCAAAAAATAGAATATATTTTTTCCAAATGATGAAGAGAGGGTTAATTTCAGAATAAGTTTTCAATGAGAGAAAATCCTAGATCATGGACCAATGCGTACTAAAGTTTGCTAGGAGGGATCAAATCAAACTTCTGCTTTCAAACTCAAAACAACACCAGTTTTAGAAACATAAACTGACGCCGGTTAACAAGTGGGTTATGTCGATTGGCCTAACTAGTGGTAAAAAATTTCAATCAGATAGAACAATATATATTTTAGGGAAATTAACTATTTCACCCCTAAGGTTTAGCAAATTTAACTACTGCATCCTCACATTTGGAAAACCCCCGTAGTTTATCCCTGAGTTTTATTTTCTCAAAACTCTTTAGTCCCTCCGTTAACTAGCCATTGCCAATCCGTTAAGAATTTGCTGACATATCAAAGAACATGATGAGAAATAAATATTGTTACTAAAATGCGCTCTTCATAACCTTTTCTGCTTCCATCTTCCTCCACACCCCAAATCCAGAAATTCTTTCTGTAATTTTTATTTGTCACTGCAAAGTCACCATGATTTCTAAAAAAAAAATAATGATCTTGAAGCAAACAGTGAAACCCAAGTACAAGAATGAGTATTGAGATTTCTTCCACAATTATGAACCAATTCACCACCATCAAAACCAATCGTTTATTTTTATCCAGACCCATACATTTTCAAGAAACAAAATCAACGAAATCCACATGTAATTGAGAACCAATTTACCAAAATAGGCTCCTCAACAGACCCAGATTTTTTTGAAATCGCACCATTCGAGATCTTCAGTTTCGTTCGCCTTAGATGAATCCATTCCACTGGAAAAAAAGAGCCTCAAGACCCAAAACAAACCATCACCATTCGCTGGAAAGAAGACAAAATTTAGAGACCCATCTCCGTCGAAGGCGGAGATCTGGCCACCAATCTTAATTCAATTCATTAGAGACCTTCAAATCTTGATGGGCTCTCCCCTAAATTATCATCAGAACTATCACAAAATTCTACAGTACCACAACTTCTATGCCCCGTACGAAATCCAATTGAAAGCTCATTACATATTGAAGACGACCCACAACACATCTCATTTGAAAATGCCAATGCATCAGAACTACTCACCTCTTCTGTCAACCCATATTCAAGGATATTATTCGTGGCTCTGTCAATCACCACCCTTCAATCCTCGAAGAACCCAGTCCACAACCTTTTCTCTCCTTCGCTGTTCGTACAAGAACGACCACTTTTTGCCATCTCGTTCGCAAATGTTGATGTGCCGTTGGAGGAAGAGAAAGTCAAGATAGAATGTCGATACACAAAGATGAGAAGCAATTCACAATCCTAGAGCTTGTTAGTCATTGGAGAGAAGGGATTCGTTAGTTTCAATTCGTTGCAAGTATATCAAGGACAATATAGAGAGAGGATTTTGGACGAGAAAGAGTAACCAGTGGAGAGTCCTTAGAAAAAGGGGAGAGAGTGATGCATGTATATAAAGGGCATGAAAGACTTCTCATACATCACTTTAACGATGTTTCAATCAATTTTAACGTCAGCGACAAAATCGTTGTTTTTCAAAATATGAGGACGCAATTGCTAATACCATTAAACCTCAGGGATGATGTAGTTAATTTCCCAAATAAAACTGCATTTCAAAGTTATGAATTTATTCATAAAAAAATGTTATGAATTCAAAAAATTTTCTGGCCAATTAGTCAAACTTAACATATCAAAATTTTGCAAAAAAAAAGAATATTATGGAATTTATTAAAAAAAGAATATTATGGAATTCATTCATATGAAATTTCATAGTTTGGTTCAATTTTTATTCACTAACAAATATTCTCGTTTTAAGTGTATAACTCATGAAATATCAATTTTATATACAACCACTTGAATTTCAGAAAAACTAAATAACAATCTTTTAAAAAGTTTTAATATCAATTAAGAAAAATATAGATAAATCAACTAGATTGTTGAAGCTTAAATGTTTCTAATATAGTTGTTGTTGTCTCGAAAAAATGAACAACAATAATGTTGAAAACTTGAAGAACTTGGAAATCGTGAACGTCGCCTTGTGACCTGAAAACATAAGAAACGGTTAGGTCGGGATGCTCCTTGGGGGAATCTCCAACGCTCAAGTTAGTAGAAAATTTTGTAGAGTATCAGTAAGAGTAGAGAATAGAGCATACCTCAGCAAGTGATCACCAAAGTCTATTTATAGTAGTCGATTGATAAAAGAACATTAACACCTCGAAACGTTCCCCACTCTTTTCTTCAGAATTTTCAGAGATAAGAGTAAGGAATTTGAAATATTTCCTAGAGGTTTTTTTACAATTATTTTTCTAATCTAGGGGTGCTTGTTCATTTTCTCGCGAAGTTCACTTCCTCATGAGGTTCAACATCTTGACCCCACCTCGCAGAGTTTGCCATCTCTTCAGGAAGTTCACCTCTCCGTGAGGCTCCTCGCGGAGTTCGCCATCTCTTCAGGAAGTTCACCTCTCTGTGAGGCTCAATGGAATATGTCATATCTTCAGGAAGTTCGTCTCCTCAACAAGTTCATCTCCCCAGGAAGTTCACTTCCTCGTGAGGTTCAACATCTCGACCTCACCTCAGTGAGTTCGTCATCTCCTCAGAAAAATCACCTCCCTGTGAGAATCAACATCCCGACCCCATTTCGCAGAATTCGTCGTATCCTCAAGTAGTTCACCTCTGCGTGAGGCTCAACATTTCGTCCCACCTTGCGGAGCTCGCCATATCCTCAGAAAGTTCATCTCCTTAGGAGGTTTAACATCTCCTCATAAAGTTAACCTACTCGGGAGATCAACATCTCCTCGGAAAGTTCACCTCTTCAGGTGGTTCAACATTTTCTCAAGAATTTTGCCTCCTCAGGAGGTCCACTACTTGCTCCTGAAATTCACCTCATCAGGAGGTTCAACTTTTCCTCGGGAATTTCACCTCCTCGAGAGGTTCATCATTCCCTCGAGAAGTTTGTCATTGTAACTCCATTTCGTGAATATCATCATCTTCATCATGCTAATGTTCAACATTTCCTCAGGAAGTTCACCTCATCTGGAGGTTCAACATTTTCTCAGGAAGTTCACCTCCTCAGGAGGTTTAAAATTTCCTCGGGAAGTTCACATCCTTAGGAGTTTCAACATTTTCTCAAAAAGTTCACCTTATCAGGAGTTTCATCATCTCCTCAGAAGGTTCACCATTTTCTCGGGAAGTTCAGCATTTCCTCAGGAAGTTCACCATTTTAACTCCACTTTGTGACAATCATCATCTTCATCATGCTGATGTTCAATATTTTCTCAGGAAATTCAGCTCCTTAAGAGGTTCAACATTTTCTCAGGAAGTTCACCTCCTTATGAGGTTCAACATTTCCTCTGGGAGTTCACCGTTTTCTCGGGAAGTTCACTTCCTCAGAAGGTTCAATATTTCCTCAGGATTTTCACCTCCTCGTGAGGTTCAACATTTCCTCAGGAGATTCACCATTTCCTCATGAAGCTCACCTCCTTAGGAGGCTCAATATTTCCTCAAGAAGCTCAATATTTCTTCGTGGAGCTCACCTCCTCGGGAATTTCACATTCTCACAATGTTCAACATTTCCTCAGAAAGTTCACCTCCTCGGGAGGTTCATCATTTCCTTAGGAGGTTCACCTGTTCGGGAGGTTCAATATTTTCTTAGGAATTTCACCTCATCGGGAGGTTCAATATTTTCTCTGGAAATTCACCATTTCCTCATGACGCTCACCTCCTTGGGAGGTTCAACATGTCCTCAAGAAGCTCACCTCTTCCTCGGGAAGTTCACCTCATCGGGAGCTTCATCATTTCCTCAAAAAGTTCACCTCCTCGAGAGGTTCATCATTGCCTCGAGAAGTTCATCTCTCCGGGAGGTTCACCATTTCCTCGAGAAGTTTGTGATGAGATTCGAGCTAGAATCAATTGTTTTTTTACTGCTCTTATTCATGTGCTTTTCTTTTATGCACTTGTATACATCGTTGCTCCCCAATCACATGGCCAAATGACTTTTTGGTCAAGTGATTTTGGTGGAGTCTTAGTGGTAGTAGGAGTTGACTCGCTTATTGAAGATAAAGTAGAAAAGCTATTGTGTGTGCCCATGAAAATACCATTTAGGGTTTCACTTGCCACAAACCTTAGCGAATAAGCTATTACGTGCGTTAATGACAATACCACGTAGGGTGTCACTTGCCACACCTTTTAGTGAATAATCGGCAGCGTGCGTTTTGCGACACGTTTAAGCAAGTACACTATAGCATGCATGAAAACACCACTTGGGGTTTCAGTTGTCACTCATATGCAATGTTCAATTTTCCACTATGTGTGTTCTACAATGTACACTCAGTTTCCCACAAGCTTCGTGCTCCATTGTCATAGCGCAGTCTATCTTTTCATCTCGGTTTTCTACAAGCTTTTCTATTCACATATTTGTTAAGTGATAGCCCAATTTCTCGCAAGCTTTTCTACTCACTTTACGTTTTTGTCATGTGAGAGCCCAATTACTCGCAAGCTTTTCTACTCACGGTTTAGTTATTTGCCACATGAGAGCTCGATTCCTCATAAGCTTTTTTACTCACGGTGCATCCTAGTGGTCTCAAGATGGTTCTTATGCGTTGTTGGTGAGGAGAAAATGCTCGGATTCACTCAATGTTCATAGCACTTTTGGTTACATAGGCCTGGTTTCCCGTAAGCCTTTTATGTTTTGTGTGACCAAGCACTCGTCTTGCCTTAACCTATTCTTCATTCACAATAGAAATTATTTATGCCAAAAGAAGACATGTTATTTATTCAAAGTAACAAGTTACACAGGACGAATATAACAAAACTTAAATGATTAAACTTATTTTCACCATCAGAAGCACACTTAGCTGAACATTTCAAGTGGTGGCGTGCATAGTTGGCCCTATGCTGATTAACCTCTTCAAGCGACATTCATTTCTCGTTGCCTTGTGTCACCATTTGTCTCCCCTCTCGATACTCCTGCGTCAACAAATTGGTCCAAGTGTCCACCTCGAACTAAGTTCTCAATTTTATTCATTAGTTCTCGAACTTATTCGTGGAGTGTCCACTCGCATTGTTGTATCGGCAGTAAGCGTCCACATTCTTCCCTAGAGGCTTGTCAGCTCTTGGGGGAAAGGAGATGAGTCCAGACCCCTCTATTACTGCTAAGATCATTGACATCAACTCGTTTAGCAGTGTGTACTTCTCAAAACGGGTAACAAGTGCTCTCAAGTTTTCTTTATTCCTGCTCGATTCTTCCTAAACCTCTTTCTCTTTCCTCTTTTTTTCTTTATCGTCCTTCGTTCCAACAATCTTCATGACCTTAGCCTGCAAGATAAACTTGTTGGGTCGAATGAAGAGGTCTGCCAAGGTCCTTAGCTGATCAAAAGACAACGATTCCTGTAGCTGTACTAATCGTGTTTCTTGCAGCATTATAGCCACCGTCACTCCAGGTTATGGATCATGGACTTCAAAAGTGGCATTCCTGAATCAGTCCACGTATTATCGAATGGTCTCCTTCTCGCTCTGCTTCACGCTCAGTAGGTACGTAACGTCCTTCTTACGCTTATTGTTAATGATGAAGGTGTTGATGAACTCCTTCCTTAGCTGATCGAAGCAGGAGAAAGATGCCTCATTCAGCCTGTTGAACCATGACCGAGCATGGTCTTTCAGTGTGATCGGGAATGCACAACACATGATAGTGTCCTCTTATCCATTGAGCATCATGATGGCTTCATAGTTCTGAACATGCTCGTGCGGATCCTCATTTCCTGAGAAAATTAGCAGCGAAGGCATCTTGAACTTTGGGGAAAGAGGTTTTCCCATTACCTCTTTGGTGAACAAAGCTTTTTCTTTTCGTTGCTCCTCCTCCACATGAACCAGCTTCTTCTGCTCGAGGATTTCTTCAATCATTTTTCTCACATCTGCCGCTTCTTGAACACTAATCGAAGATTGAGGCTCTACTTCCACTTTTTTCGGAGGAACCTTAGGCTCTCCTCCATAGGTGCTTTCCAACACCTCATGGTAGTTCTCCCTTCTAGCCTCAACCCGAGCATCAAGAACACGAACAGGTACTGAAACATTGAAGCGCTCTTGGAGGGGTGGAGGATTCAGCCGATCGGGCACTTGTGTAGGTTGGTAATGACTTTGTTGAGGACTGTCACGCTTTTCTGGGACTCCTCCACTCTAGGCCCTTTGGGCGTAAGCACGTAATGTTGGTGGAAGTTGTTCTTAAGGAAGGAATTGTTGAAGCAATGTCACCATCTCGGCCAAAGCCTTCTGGTTCTCCTCGTTCTACTTCCTAAGCGCTTCATAATCTGCGAGTGAAACAGTAGGGATGGCAGTTCCTGAGGCTTCTTCTCCAGTACCGATTCTCCTCACATCCTCCTCGGGATGACCAACATGATTCGAACATGTTTGCACCATGGTGAGTTTTGTAAGTGATGTTGATGTACTTCTTCTCGATCATCGATAAACAAGGCTTTTCGTTTAGTTCCCACAGGCGGCGCCAATTGGTACTCTACAGAATTTTCTACTGACTTGAGTGTCGGGGACTCCCCCGGGGAGCATCCCGACCTCACCTTTTCTTGTGTTTTTAGGTCACAAGGCAACATTCACAATTTCCAAGTTTTTCAAGTTTTCAACATTATTGTTATTCATTTTTTTAGGCAACAACAATTGGTGCCAACGTAGGAGTAGAGAATAGAGCATACATCGGCAAGTGACCACCAACATCTATTGATAATAGTGGATTAATAAAAGAACATTAACACCTCGAAACGTTTCTCATAATGACTGTAACGTTTTGGTTACGATCTTAAATATATTAAGTGGGTTTTATTACCCATGTCATATCAATAGTATTGTATAATCTTTATTTGATTGT
>CAODLS011754402.1:0-12726 GCA_948243855.1 Flueggea neowawraea | reverse complement strand
CTTGTTTTCAGGCCAAAACAAGAAAACCAATCCTAGTTTCTAAGGATCACTAGAAACCATTCTTGTTTTTCAAGGTTTTAACAAGCAAACCTATACTACTATCAAGATTTAACACTAAAGCTTGATTACAAGTGGATTCACAATGTTAACATCAATATCTCACACAAACTCAATGACAGAAAAACAAATCAAAGCTCAGTTGGTATAAGAATGCAAGAAAGCTCAAGGAGAGAGAAAGTTAAGAATCAAAATAGCAAAGTTTGGGCACACTCTTGAAAAGTCTCTCTTGTCTCTTCTGTCTTGGACGACTCTATTTACAAATAGTCTCTAAGAAATAGTCGTTGTATCCCTGAAATAGCCATTGTGAGAGATGTACAACATTCTGATTTTAATTGATGTCATTGGCATCAACGTGCATTCTTCATAGTTAACGTGTGTTCTTCAAGAATATCTTCAATGATCAGTGTGTGTTGAAGTTTATTAGCGTGTGTTGTCAAGCCTCCAGAACTTCTGCTTGAGAAACATCCTTCAACAACGTTCCTAGTTATTTCATCAGCCTGTCTTGATAATATATTTAGCGAGCCTTATCTAATCATCAGTGTGTATTATCGGCCTTTAGAGATCGCACCTTTGAAACTGACATACCTCGTACGAAGGAATATTCAATTTTTAAATTCTCAAGGAGCGTATCAGATTTTTCATTATCTGATCAACACCTCGTCTACGTGCGTTGTTGCTTGCCAACATGCGTTGTTAAAAGTATATAAAGATGACACCTTTACTCATCAATGGATGTTCTTCAACCATTAGCGTGACAACCATATTAACAGTTTGGATGCAGGTTTGGTGAATCTGAAGTATAACTTCGACAACGCGCTTTAATGAACATTAGCACGCTCTAATGATTTCCCAAAAAACATACGAAAGCAAGTTCGCGCATTCTTAATTCATTAACGTTTCCAACAACCATAGAAATAACTCCCAGAACCTTAGAGGCACCACTAGCGCACTCTCTTAAATCATTAGCGGGCATTGATGCCATTTTGGATTTGGGTCAACGTGAGCTCATGTCTATCAACGTGTGTTAGGAATGATCAACGTTCCTTGCTTTGACTCTTAAGTCTTATCAACGTGCGTTGTCCAACATCAACGTTTCTTGCGTAACTTTTTCATTTGTTTTGTAGATCATTATCAAAACTTTAGACGGATTTTTCATGTTGTCCATAAAATGGCTCAACGCCTTCAAAGCTTTCTCTTTCTTAGCAATTCTTCTTCTTGATTTTAGAATTAACTCATAGTTTATGAAGGATCCAACGAGTGCATTGAACTCTAAGTTGTTGAAATGCTTAGTTTCCATTATTGTCGTCACTTGTGAGTCCCATGCTTTTTGCAACGATCGAATGATCTTTTTCACCTTGTCGTGCTCCTCGGCCTTCTTTCCCAAAGCTTCTAGCCCATTTGTGTTTTTTGTAAATCTAACGATGGCATTTATGATGGACTCATCTTACTTAATTGAGAAGAGCTCAAACTTATGTTGAAAGAGGTTGATATGCGATTGTTTTGCTTGATAAGTTCCTTCATATGTAATCTCCAAATATTTCCAAATTTCTTGAGCACTTCGACAACTTGAAACCTTTCTAATCTCTTCAAAAGTAAAGCCACACATGAGAATTTGCATTGCTTGAGCATTAATTCTCTCCTTATTCCAATCGACATTGGTATACTCTTCTTCACTTTTTAATGAGTTATCTCATTTTGTAATAATATTTACAGGGGCCAGGAGCAATTACCTTCTAAAGCTCAATGTCTTGTGTTTTGATGAAGATCGACATGAGATTCTTTCATAGGGAATAGTTGGAACTGTCGAAGAGAGGTGGATGAGTGAGGGATGATCTCGCTTGGAATGCAGAGGAATGACCGAAATCCATTTTCTTTAATGCATATTTTTGGTCCAAGGATGTTAAGTCTTCTCAAGTGGATACCACTCTGATACCAATTGTTGGAGTATTTTTCTTCAGTCACCTAGATTTGAGTTGAGAAAAGAGAAAAAACAAACACAAAGATTTAGAGTGGTTCAACCAACCGTGCCTACTTCCATTACTAGGATTTCCCAATTCCCTATATCGATGATTGATTCTAGCTTAATCCAATAAAGCTTACAACAAGGTTAATTGCGGCTCATACCTCTAAGGCCAATTCAACTAGGTTGATTCTGAGCTCACACCTCTAAAGTCTACCTCAAGGTTAATTTATCTCTTAAGCTCACACCTCTAATGCCCTTATAACGTTGTTTTCTTAGGTTTGCAACAAACTTTTTCCACACCAAAAGTGTATACAAAAGAATACAACACTATGCTAGAGTTTGATGTATGAGCTTGAAACCCTTGATTTTCTCTCTAGATTGTGTTGAACCAATGGAGGTTTACATTTAGATCATCTTATGTTTTGATGATGAACAAAACTTAGGAATAAGAGAAATTCCAAAAGACAAAATTTCAAGAGTTACTCTAGTAAGTTCTTGAGTTACTCGAGTAAGATGAACGTTACTTGAGTATGCGAAAGCTGAAAATGTGAGTTACTCGAGTAAGTGTTGAAACCAGAAGATACATTGATTTAGAAGTTCCTCGAGTGAGGAAATTGTTACTTGGGTAAGCGTGCTTTAATGAGAAGAAAGATCTGAGGCAATCAAGTCTGAAATGGAAAGATTCTAAAGAAATCAATTACCAACGGTCATATGTGGTGATTACTCCAGTAAGAAAATATGTTACTCAAGTAAGTCAAGGCTGAAAATGGGCATTTACAGCCGAAGCTAGCATTACTTGAGTAGACCAAAAGGTTACTCAAGTAAACTCAAGTAAGAGCCAAAAAAGGAAGCTAAACCAGATTGATTTCACACCAACGATTATCTATTGATGCAAAAAAGCTAGAAATCTTTGAGGAAGCATAAATACATTCCAGAACGTGGCAGAAAAGATGATACACCACTGCCAAACAAATTTTATATCACTTTCATAACATCAAGTGGTATATTGTGATACAAGTGTATTTGTGCCTATTTGTCATTCCTTCTACTTATATCAATTGTTCTAAATTTGGTTGGTGAGTGAATTGATTGTAACAAACAGAGTGTTGTAAGGTTGGGATCAATAGTAGATCCAAGGTAGGTTTATTCTTGAACCAGAACCAAGAATTGTAAGAGTTCTCACTTAGCTTGAATGTGAAGGTGGTCTTGGAGCCGTTGAGCCATAATCAACCTCTTTGTAAGGCTTTGTTGGATTGAGTCATAATCAATCATCTAGATAGTGAATTTGGAAAAATCCTACGTGAAGAACTTAGGTAGTGGATATAGGCAAGGTTGACCAAACCACTCTAAATCCTTGTATTCAATTTTCTTTCTTCTCAATAGACTTAACTCCATCAAGGCAAGATCAAAAATTCTCCAACAATTGGTATCAAATAGGTCTTCATTCTAAAAGCCTTAATATCCTTAGAGAAAAGATCCGCATAAAAAAATGGAGTTCAGTCATTCCTCCGCATTTCAAGCCAGTGATCCCTTTACACAACCACCACTCTTTGACGGTTCCAATTATCCCATATGGAAAAATATCATGACGGTCTTCATCAAAGCATACGACATTGAGCTTTAGAAGGTAATCGTTCTCGACCCCATATTATTGAAAAAAATCGAGATGGCTCTTTGAAAAATGACCAAAACTATACCAATGTCGATTGGAATAAGGAAAGGATAAATGCTCAAGTAATGCAATTCCTTTTGTGCTGCTTAACTCTTGAAGAGATTGGAAGAGTTTCAAATTATAGCAGTGTTCAAGAAATATGGAAGTCCTTGAAGGTGACTTATGAAGGAACTTCTCAAGTCAAAAAACCAAGATAAATCTTCTTCAACATGAGTTTGAGCTCTTCTCTATCAAGGAAGATGAATCCATGGAAAAGCCATCAAAAAATTTGCAAAGAACACAAATGGGCTAGAGGCCTTGGGAAAGAAGGTCGAGGAGCATGATAAATTGATGAAGATCATTTGCTCGTTGCCAAAAGAGTGGGATTCAGAAGTGACAACAATAATGGAAACCAAGGAACTCAATACCTTGGATTTCAATTCTCTTATTGGTTCTCTTATAAATTATGAGATCATTCTAAAATCAATAGGGAGAATTCCAAAGGAAGAGAAAGCATTGAAGGCTCGAACATATATTCTAAGTGATGAGGAGAGTGATGGCAAATCGAGCATGGATGAAGAAGATAGAGAATTGGAGTTCTACTCCAGAAAGTTCTCCCAATGCAAAAGCATGTTGAGGAACAAGATGAGAAAAAGAGAAAGGATGGCAAGAAGAAGAAGAAGAAGAAGAAGAAGAAGAAGAAGAAGAAGAAGAAGAAGAAGAAGAAGAAGAAGAAGAAGAAGAAGAAGAAAAAGAAGAAGAAGAAGGATATGAGAGATAATAGCTCTTTTTCAAGTAGTAATGAAGATGGTCGACCCACATATATGTGTTTAACGGCACATTAGGTATATCTTATTCTTATTTTTTCATGCCCTTTTAATTTTTTTTACTGTTTTTATTTGCATTATTTTGGAAATTATGATGACTTTGTTATGCCATATGTATAGTTGTGAAATAGATAAGGGGAGAGAATTTATTTTTAATAAATGCGTAAATTGATTTTGAAAGGAAGAGTAAAAACTTGTTTATTGTTAAATTTTTCTTTAATGATTACAAAAAGGGCGAGAGAAGTATTGAATGAATTTGCATGATCATACATTATTTTTCATGTTTCTAACTTCTTGACAAGAATAAAACCCTTGATCAAATTTGTTGTTCTTGATATAGTATTCAAATTCATGAAGTTTTTGTTATCATTAAAAAGGGAAAGATTGTTGAACCAAAGGAGGTTCACATTTAGATCCTCTTATGTTTTGATGATGAACCAAAAAAAAAATTCAAGAGTTATTCGAAGAAGATCTAGAGTTACTCGAGTAAGTGTAAGTTCTAGAAAACCACTAATTGTTGATGTCACTCGAGTAAGATGAAAGTTACTCGAGTATGCGAAAGATGAAAATGTGAGTTACTCAAGTAAGAAAAAAAAGTTACTCAAGTAAGTATTGAAACCAAAAGATACATTGATTTGAAAGTTACTCTAGTGAGAAAATATGTTACTCGAGTAAGTCTAGCGGGCTTTAATAAGAAGCAAGATCTGAGGCAATCAAGTCTGAAATGGAAAGATTCTAAAGAAATCAATTACCAACAGTCATATGTGGAGATTACTCGAGTAAGAAAATATGTTACTCGAGTAAGTCAAGGATGAAAATGAGCATTTACAACTGGAGCTAGAGTTACTCGAGTAGACCAAAAAGTTACTCGAGTAAAAGCTGAAAAAGAAAACTAAATCGATTGATTTCACACTCCAATGGTTATCTGTTGACGCACAACGGCTAGAAATCTTTGAGGAAGTATAAATGCATTCCAGAACGTGGCAGAAAAGATGATACACCACTTCCAAACAAATTTCTACACCATTTCCAAACAAATTTTCTATCACTTTCATAACATCAAGTGGTCTATTGTGATACAAGTGTATTTGTGCCTATTTGTCATTCTTTCTACTTGTATCAGTTGTTCTAAATCTGGTTAGTGAGTGAATTGATTGTAACAAATATGGTGTTTGTAAGGTTGGGATCAAGGGTAGATTCTAGATTGATTTATTCTTGAACTGAAATCAAGAATTATAAGAGTTCTCATTTAGCTTGAAAGTGAAGTTGACCTTGGAGGTGTTGAGCTACAATCAACCTCTTCGTAAGGCTGAGACATAATCAATAATCTAGATAGTGGATTTGGGAAAATCCTAAGTCAGAAACTTAGGTAGTGGACGTAGCCAAAATTGGTCAAATCACTCTAAATCCTTGTGTTTAATTTTCTTTCATCTCAACACACTCAACTCCATCAAGGCAAGATCAAAAATTCTCCCGCCAATTGACCTATGATGTTTTTGATGAGTTGGAATGATAAGAGTGTTAGTACAATGAAAGTATATGTTCTTCCACCATTTCTCTACCCTTTCTTCATTTATTTATAGTCTTTCTATGTCATATGGCTGCTAGCGTTGTTGTACTAGTTGTTGGAGTGCAATCATTGTTGTTTATGCTTTTTGGAAAGTCTTTTACTTACATTATGCTAAATCTTACGTACGTTATTCAACCCTAACATACGTTAACCATGAAAATCTGACAGTTACATGTAATCATTGCGATATATTCTTCAACGGTCGAAAGATCTTTGATTCGTCTTCATCATTTACTATCGCCTCAATATGAAAAAAGAAAACTAAGATTATCGTTAGTTATGGTTCATTAGTAATATATCAAACTTTTATGAGCTTCATTCGATGTTGAACTTGCAGTTAATATTTAGTAAATTTTGAAGACTTATGTTGGATTTATATTCTTTTATTTTGTTATATATATGTTAATCATGTGGCATTTTCTCATGATATTTTTTTTTTCAATCATTGTTAATCAAATTCACTGCTTTCCGTTCTCTGTCATCTCACATGTCACACGTTGGCAAACCCTAATCACCTTGCTTCAGTCTTCATCTCCCACGACTTCTCTCTAATCTCCTTTTTCTTTTCTAATCTTTTTCCAAATCACATATTTGAACACTTATATTGTTTAGGTTTCTTTTTATTCTTTTTAACAGCTCTGCTAAAGGTGGAGAAGCGATGACAAGGAACACCGTTGTGACGGTGAGATTCTGAGAAGGGAGAGGATGGGCAGGTGGAGATGCTGATGAGAACGACAACGTTTGTTGGTGGAATTCTTGGCCAGGTGTGAAACAATTGTGATGTCAGGTGTTGGACAAATAAAATGCCAGATGTGAATGTAATAGCACTGATGGCAAACCGTTGTAAAACATCGGATATAACTATCGACAATTAGCAACAAGTATGAGCCATCGCTACATATATATTTACCAATGGATAATACCGTCGGTAATTCTTTATTGAGATTTAGTTTTTCTTATTTTTTGGAGTCTTTGGAAATTGTCAATAATGTAACAGTCAGTACATTTGATAGCGATATCAGGCCGTAACTGGTTGTCCATTTGACGATAATGTTGATTGGTTTAATCGTTTACTAACGACGTTGTTATCTATTGGTAATTACCAACAACTCGTTGATAATTTCAATTATCGACAAGCGTATTGCCAATAGACATCAATTGTAGGTAAATTATTTATGGATAGCTTCAATGTTTTCATCGACGATTTTTGTCCTTTGGCAATTGCTCTTTTTTAAGTGTGAGTGAAGTAAAATTGTTGAAGTGAGTTTATGGTTTGGTTTACTTTGCCTTTTCCTTTTTCTTGTTTGCCCTTCATCTCTTTCCTTATGCTTTTTACCTTCTCCTCTCTCGTAAGTACATTTTTCTCTATCTCATTTGCAAGATGAATTTATTTGCTTGAGTGAAGAGTTCAACCAATGAACCAAGCTCATTGAGGAGGGATATAGACTTTTGTAATTACACAGATCTAGTCCCTTGGAGTATCATTGCGACTGCAACTTTTACTTGCAAATCTTGGACCTTTAAGGTTTAAATTACTTAGAAAAGTTCATTAGAGTCTCCTTTTCTCACTATTAAATGCCAAACAAATAAGAGGTGTCCTTCTTTATCCTGTTATTGATGATCAATGCTTTTACAAACTCTATTTTTAACTAGTTAAAACTAGAGATATTACCTTCCTAAATCCATCAAACCATAATACATAAGCCTGTTCAGTCAAATAAATTGATAACTGTCAACAAATGAGGACATCATCCCATCAAAGAGATAACATAATTGTTTCATAGTTTTGAATGTGCTTATGCTGATTGTTTTGATTGTGTATACAACTAATGAGGTGTTTTGAACTTTTGAGATTTTTTTTTTGATCAATTATGAGAAAAAAGAACTTTTCCATAATTTTCTTGGTGAAAGGAATCTCCCTCTTCTATTATTCGTCCTTTTCAATTTATTTCCAACTCTAGAATTTATTCAATCACTTTTCATGTCCGCCTTCCCCACATTGATGATTTTCACCTAGTATTTTTCTTTCTTTATGTCACCTTCATTAGTCGAGGGGACTTCCTCATGATGTTCATCTTGAATTGGTGGCTCTCGACATTTTGGAGTATGAGAAAGCATATATTGTAGCTCATTTTCCCTTTGGGATCTTCTTCTCTCAATAATGATCCTTCATTGGTTCACTTTTCTTACATAGTCTTATGGAGCGAATAGAAAAAGGATACAAAGAATAGCTTCTCAAATAAATGTATCCATTTCATGTAACACTCTTTTATTCTTGTCATTATTTTTAATAATTGGATATGAGAAGGATTTTTACATGGTTTTGCAGATCAACTGGGCTTTTTGGTTCAATTCAGTTTGCATACTAGTCATGGCCTTGGTGGGTAACAATTTGAAATTAGTGACTAGATATTTTAGTTAGAGAGGTGGTACGGGGTGTTTTTTCATAGTTGAGAAAAGAAGATGTATTTTGCAAGATGGCGCATGAGGTGGGTGCTAGAGATGTAAATAATGGTATGGTGTTGACTGAGAGAAGATGATGATTTGATTAAAGAAGCAAGTGGCAACGACGGGTTGACATAGTTTTATGAGGTGAACGATTTTGAATTTTGGGTTTTAGGTGAAGGGGAATAGAGGAAAGTTACAATTGGTTTTGGATTAAGCTTTCGAAGAAGAGAATTTTTTTGGGTTTGGTGTTTTTGGGTTAATTTTATTGTTGATTTTCAATTTGTAAGTGTATATTTTTTTCCCCTCAATATGGCTTTTCCATGTGTTGCATAAACCCAAGTGTGATATTAAAATTATGCCATGTCACAAATTTAATAACCATGTTAGCACTACTTTTAGCAGTTTTTGTAGTTTTACTAGTAGAGAAATTCATAGGAAGAAAAAAATAATTCAGGGATCTAAAAATGCACATTTTCCGTACAGGGACTTGAGAGCACAAACTGAGTGTGCGGAGTATTAAACAAAAATGAAAAATGTGGACGTGCGAGAACTCTCTAAGCGCGAGAATGGGCAAGAATAAACAAAATGGAAAAACCATGGTAAAGGTCAAAGTGGAAGCTGCAGCTAGCTGAAGGTGGAGTCTAGTGGTTTGGGTTTTGACCGTCTCTCTCTCAATCTCCGCTCCAAGAAGTAGCAGAGTTTGTGCTTTTCTGTGGCGTTTTTGGCAGTGCCGAAGAGGCCGACACTTTCACTGCAGGTAAAGAAAGACTCTCTCTTTCCTCAACTCTTTTTACTGTTTCTGTCTTACTCTCTCTCGCTTTTTATGCATTCACTTTCAAGTCTTTCTTCAAAATCACCACTATCATCTATCTATTTGTATGCGTCTCTTTTTACTTGTCTTTATTTGGACCAAACTAACACAACCCACAATCGCTTTTATGCTCCTTCAGATTCTCCCGTATGGGGTAATCTAACTCTGCATGTATTGTTAATCTATCTCTGTAATTTTTTTTGAATTATGTTTAAATTTGTTGTCTGTGACTCTTTCTGTGTGCTTAGCTGCTAATTGATCGATTTTTCTTGTGGGTTATCTTTGTTCTCACTAGTTAAGAATTTAAACATGTTTTGTTTGACTTGTTTTTTGGTTCTTTTTTCTTTTCTGCTACTGTGATTGATTTGGCAATTTATAGATTTGCTGTTGTTCTTGGTTTACAGTATTGGTCAGTGGTGTTAATGTCTTGGAGTGCAAGTGGTAATGAAAATGGATTCTACTGTTATTTTGATTTAGCTGTGGCTGGATATTTGGCTTCAAAATGGTTCAAGTATACACATTGATGAACTTTAAATGGTTTTGATCCCAAGTAGAATAAATTTTTGAGTTAATGTAAATAGAGGAACTTCTTGGTTTTTGCATGGAAAATTGCAATTGCAGTTGAAAAAAAGTAATTTCTGGTGATCAACGTTATGGGGGGCTTTGCTCGAGGAGTTCGACTGTAGATAATGCTCCCAGTGGAGGCTTTCTGCATGCAAATGGCCATTTTAATCATGTCTCTGGTTTAGTGCACCAGACTCGTGAATTGAAAATAAATACCAACATGACACCGCCTCCAGTAGGAGAGAATGTGGGTGAAAGTAAACAACCATTTTCGCTTCCAGAGGTAAATGTGGTTCAGTATGGAATGAATCCAAATGATATTGATGATGGAATTCCTCGCCTATCAAGGGTACTATCAAATAAATCTAGATCAACCGTGTCTAAGCAAGCTGTAGCAAAGGTAAGTGTCATACAATTACTTTTTATTCTCTTCTCTGGCTATCCCTTTTATACTTTTATTTTTTTCTTTTTTTTTCTCCCTCTGGCCTGAGTCTTTTAGATAATGCTCTGGAATAAAATAAAAATATTATGGTATATAAATCCAAATACTAATTGGAGGTTTCCATAGACTTGATAGCTTCAAATTGATTGACTGGAAGCCAGCAACTTGGGAACTTAAAGGTTTTTTTTTTTAGTGTTACTTGATACTTGCACTTGATGAATTTATAAGTGTAATACTTCGTAGAAGTATGGTGAATTGTGGGACTAGATTTGCTTTAGCAAAATCACATAGATGGACGTGGTAGTCGCATTGACAATACTGGAATTGTTGTGTCCACCTGTTTGGGTAAAGAAAACGAGGAGGAAGCGGAAGAGAAAGAGAGAGAGGACGTAGGGAGGAAAGAAACTGATCAGAAATCCTTTATTTTATTTTCATTTTCCCTTGTTTGTTTTGTATCCTTATATAAACTTTGTTAGGAAGAGAATTTTGGAAGATGTATCCTGAAATCTTCAGAAAAGATTAATGGAAATGAAGGAGAAATAGGGAGTGGAAGGGTTTAGTCACCCTATTTCTCCTAGTGGTATGCAATAAGTTCTATTGTAAGGTCACTAAGTCCCTGGGATTTATTATTCTGGAGATGCAGAATGGCTCCTTTGTCCCCGTAGTTGTAGTGAATGGCTGCAGAACGCTAGCCGTGCTTGATCTGAAATTGGGTCCTTTTGTTTCAAAAGATTCCCTATTGTTGCTAAAACTTTCCTTTCCTGTTTGTAGTCTTTGGTTGATTGACAAATGGTGATCATAGAGTTCAAGCAAGTTTGAACAATGTTATTATGAATGTTAGAAATTTCTACTGTATTCTTTCTAAAGCTAGATATTGCAGAAGTTGATGAAAATGTAAGCTGACTCTTGTTAACAAATTTCTTGAAGAATGATAGGAAAACTATAATTTAAGCTATTAACATTAGTTGTGGACATCAAGTTTGATTGAGAGCATTGGCTGTGTTAAGGAATTTGTCATCTTGATTAGCTTCAAATTGGTTAGATATCTAATGCACTGTTTTTAAAAGCTTTAGGAGCACATGAGGTCTTTGTGATTGCAATTTCTGAATATCGTAGTAGTGAGTTTTAATTTGGGATATTTAGTTGTTATTGTTTTACTTGGCGGGATGGAGGTCATCTTTCCTTAGAACTCAAACGGATTTCTATGCTCTTTTTTCCCCATGTGGGGGGTTTGAAAAGAGTAAAGGGGAGCAAATACAGATAACTTTGAAACTATATTTATTTGTGACACTACTACTGCTTCAAAAAAGATCAATTCGAAGATTTCTAGAGTGTTTAAACATGGTTCTTTTCAAAATAAAGATGTTCTGGAATGTCTTTGGATCTGAGACACAGTAACTTTGTTTGGCTCTTTGAAAGTGTATTTATATCGGAAAAGACCTGCCAAGGTGCCACATTTTGTATACCTGCTTTGGTAGTTGTCCCTAACTATGTTTTGAATAAGCCTTCTCATTTTTTATGGAGAGGAAAATAAAAAAAATAACAAACATATGAGATTCCTTAAGTCTTTCTGTTTATTTTTTTCCCAAATCAATTCAAGAAAAAAAAAAAGCATTACATCATGATTCAAAGGGACTTGTGTTTCTGAAATGAAGATAGAAGGATGTTGCTTGTTCTTAAACGTGCATACATTTTTATGCTCTGCCTCACTTTTTCTCCCTCCATCTCCCAGTCTTGATAAATCATTTGCTTGCATTTTAGACTTCACAGAGTATGCCTGTTGACCTTGCACATCTTAATTGCACACATGATTACCTTGTTTTTGCATTGCTACATTGTGTAAGATGTGGTTTTGGAACTAAAAATTGATATAATGCTAAGTGCTTGTCGCAATATATTGGTTAATCTGTTGTAATGTTTGCGCAGGTTTCAGAAGTGAGCTCAGTTTTAAGCAGAGCTGGTACTGCAGGCTATGAGTTGTTGGATACCTTGGGTAGTAGCATGACAAATTTAAATCTCAGTGGTGGTTTCACATCAGAAGTGACAACAAAAGGGAACATAATTTCAATTTTGGCTTTTGAAGTTGCAAAAACAGTCGTTAAAGGTGCTAACTTAATGCAATCCCTCTCGGAAGAGAACATTAGGCATTTGAAAAATGTGGTGCTTCCCTCAGAAGGGGCTCAAAATTTAATATCAAGAGATATGGATGAGCTCTTGAGAATTGCTGCTGCTGATAAGAGGTTTATCGCTTTATTTATTCATAGAAATATCAATATTTCTTTCAAATTATACTTTGTAGCATTTTGGTTGCTTTTATTTTTGGTATAATAATTAGAAAAAGACTAGAGGTAAATGTGAACTGATTTGTTATATTGTTCTGGCAGAGAAGA
>CAODLS011754336.1:0-10629 GCA_948243855.1 Flueggea neowawraea | reverse complement strand
AACCTTTTTAGGAAATTGTCTGAAATTTCCAGTAACATTAACAGTACTGAGATTGAGAAACTTCAGTTTTTTCATCTTCTCAAATGACTTTATTTTCAGGTTCTGATGCTGTCTCCCGTAATTCATACTAAACTCTTCTTTTAGCATCTCCATGTGCATAGTCAGTCCTCTTAAGTTTTCTGTGCCCTGCATATATTATTGAAGTTAGTAACTCTATTATTTTCTGTCATCTGATGTAATCAATTAACAATGTCAAAAGGCAAAATAATTGACAAATTATGATATGCATCTAGAATCGAAATAAGGTTTTTTCTTACAGTTTCTTCTTTCAGTACTGAGAAGGCATCCTTGTGATGCCACAATCTGCCACGTTTTTCAACGTGATCAGGTGATTCTTGACGAACAATTTCTCTTCCCATGTCTCTAAGCAAACAATGCATTCCAAACTTTCTTCCAGAGATCTCTATGAGATTTTGAATTCCATTTGCCGGATCAATACCATGTTCATAGTCATATAGTATATAGGACACATAGTGTTTATCCTTTCCAATAAAGAAGCAAGCAATGTCAAGAAATAACATTTTATGGTGATCGCTGAGAGATTCCAAACTTACTTTTAGAATCTTTAGAATTTTCCTGTCAGGAAATGCTTCGATTTCTTGCAGGGCGCTTTCCCACACGTCTGCAGTTTTTCCAGACAGTGCTGAACCCAGAACTTCAAGTGCTAGTGGAAGCCCCCCCACAAAATTTTAAAGCTCTTTTGGAAAGCTCTAGTTTATCCTCCTCAGGATAAGTTTGTCCCAAAGCATGCCAACTGAAAAGCTTAAGTGAGTCATCTTTTTGCAGAGGCCGAACTTCAAACTTCATACACGTTTCATCATCATGAAAAATTTTCAGTCCCTTATGTCTGGTCGTCACAATAATTTTGCTTCCTCGGACAATCTGATCCTGCATTTTGATAATCAAATCGAAATGTTCTGAATCATCTAAGTCATCCAGAACAATTAGAACTCGTCTGCAACGTATTTCATCTTTGATCTTCATAATTCCCTCATCCTTGTCACCTATTTTAATTTTTTTCCTTTTCTGGATATCCGAAAGAAGTTTCCTTTGTAAACGAACTATTCCATTGGGTTGTTCCGAAGTTCCTCGAATATCTGAAAGGAAACTCGTACCTTCAAAGGAGTCAAAATTCTGATTATAGACAATTTTGGCAATGGTAGTTTTACCAACTCCACCAATTCCGTTGATCAGACCTATCTTGACATTGTTGGTTGCATCTTGGACCCAGGTGTTAATGGATTTCAAGAGAGAGTCCAAGCCAACATGGAAGGACGGAACATAGAGTGGTACAGGTTTCACTTTATTTCTTATATCCCTAACAATATCCCCAATTAACTTCGCTTCGTCCCTATATAAAACATTGGAAGATTCAAATTGCTTAGATTATTAATCAATCCATGAAATCACTTATGTTCACAAAAAAGCATGCAATTGGTTGCAATTTCTGTAAATCTTAAATTAAATAACGAATACTATTACATATAGGAACTAATGAATTACTGATAACATTTACCTTATCTCTGTAACAAAATATGGCCAAATATTCACTGTTTTTCCTTAAAAAATATGACCAATTATTCATTGTTAGTGATGGGAGCAAAACAAATTCAGTCAGTGCTTGTTTTGACTCGAATAAATGAAAATTTTTGACAATGACATTGGAAAATGAAAAATCAATTTTAGCACAAGAAACAAAAGTGATTTAGAACAATTATTTAAGAAGAAATTGTGTATTTTTTACACTTTTTCTACTACCTTTTAAAATAAGAACAAAAAACATCATTTTTTATCATTTGCAAATTTATTAATCCTATCATTTTTTTTTCGTTAAATGTTTGTACGGGTGAATTGTTCAAATGGTACGCCCGTGCGTTTGTACCTGAGTATTTAACATAAAAGCTCCTCGAATGTTCACATAATAGATATGCAAATGATTGTAAATATTGCATATTTGTTTTGTCAAGTTTTAAATGTTAGATGCATAAAAGTTTTAATAAAGTTGACAAAAAAATACTAATAGGCTTACAGTTTGGTACCGAATTCTTGCGGAGGTGAGCAACTGATTCTATTTGAGAACAAATAAAATGATTTATGACAAGGTTTGATAGTTCAATTGGTAAGCACTATTAGGGGAATTGGTCTACCCTTTTGTGAGACTAATAATGAATAAATATAGAAGTTTTTTTTAAAATAAAAAAATGATTTATAGAAAAGCAGTTAGGAGAAAGTTAAAAAAAAAAAAGTCACAGAAATACCGGCGCTGTAGAACCAGACCAGACAATCCGCAACTTCTTTCAGAGCCGCTCTCCAATGGTTGACCTTGTCCATCTCATTGTTGAATATCTCTGCATGAACTTCAAATGCCTCAGCAAAACTCCCAGTCTGATCCCAGACATCTGATGGGTCCACATGATAGAAAACAGGCACCACATAGTGTCCAACGGCTCTCTTGCGGTCCAAGATCATGACAAGTTCGTCGAGACACCATCTCGAAGACGCGTAGTCCTTTGAGATCACTATTACGGATCCTTCGGACTGCTGTATTGCTCGTCTGATTTCAGAGTCTATATTCTCTCCCCTCTCTATTGCATCGTCGTCTCTAAATGTGCGAATTCCTTCTCACTCTAATGCTTCATAGAAGTGACCAGTGAAGTTTGTGCGAGCATCTTCACCCCTGAAACTCAACAAAACTTGATATTTATATCCATACATTGAAGCTTCATATGCTCTTGAAACATCCATTGCAGCAAAAATATACAATCAAATCGTGAGAAGTGACAGGAAATAAAGCACGAAATGAAGAACACTTATGTTTTATACATTAAGTCAACGTCATGTATATTCAATAATTAATGTCGTTATTAAATCATCTGTTCAAGCACACGTTGATTCTGAAATTCAAGCCGTGTAGCGACTGCAAACCTAACATTTTTTAAAAACTATATATAGTTTTCGTATAGAGATCAAATCATGACATTTGATTTCCTTAAGTAATTAGCATTTATTCGCCACCACAAGATTTTTTTATGTAATTATTAAGTATTAGAAAGATAAAATTTTAATTTTTCAATAAAAATTATTTTCAAAAAAAATTGGAAATAAAGTCTATTAAAAATTCATAAAATATATATCTCAACAAAAAGTTATTATTATATTTAAATCTATCCAATTTTATCCGATGAACTTTTTAAAACAAGTTCAACTAAAATTTTTCAAGGCTAAAGCTGGAGATAATGCTACTTTACAAGAGTGTCAACCTTTTCAGATTTATATCAAGTGTTAGCAGAATCATATAAGTCAAAAATTTATCTTTTTGTTGATATATAGATTAATTTCAATGAGAAGGTCTGTAGTGTGTAGTGAGTCGTGAAATGGTGGTTTAAGGACGTGTAAGTGGCCTATAATTGAAGTCCAAATGGACCAGGAGGTAGATTTTTCTTTTATATTGAAACAGTCGGTGGATAGATAGTAGGAGAATGATGAGGATTGCAAGATTGGAATAGATCATCTCCATTTCAGAATAGAAACTGAAGGAAGAGAAGGAAGATGGATGTATATATATATATATATATATAAAGGGTAATTCTTAGTGTATTCAATTGAAACAATTTTTTTTATCTGACAGTTTACTACATTAACTTTACGTTGCTTCAATATATTTTCCAGAGATAACCTCATAAGAACATTTTAATAATATAATTTAAGACAAAAATTGTTTGAACTCAAGTTACACTTATTTTTCAAAACATAGAGTAAGCTAAACACACACACATGCAGGGTAAGCTATACATTGAAAACGGCTGTACACTGAAAATTGTGAAAGTGTTTACATTGACCATGATGAAGGCAGAGGTAAAGTTCCTTGCAAGTGATACAATTACAAAACGTTAATTGTCCCTTTTTTTCTGACTGGAACTTGCAAATATCACCAACAGCTTTACAGTTCATTGGTATTAGAGATAACCCTAACACTAAAGGATCATGAATTCCATTTCTAATAAGAGCAAACAAGATGACTTACAAAACAGAATTGCAAATATCATTAGTTCAGATTGGGATAAATACAATAGGTGGATCTGATAACAGAACGAGATCCAAAATAACCTTTTTTGATCGATGAGATCCACAATATCTGTCAAGTACGTGTGCCACCTACTCTATTGATTCCATGCCTAACAAAAGGAATCGAACAAGATTGAAAATCATCAACTAACAACAAAAAGAGAAGTCAGTCAAGCAAGAGTACCTAGCCAGCCTTCTTTAACAAAAAGAATCAAGAAAAAAAAACCTATCCAACCCATGCTTCTCGAAATGCCAAGGCTTTTACAAAAGTAGGACTTTCATCGTCCGCAATATTCTCAAACCCCACCACTGTAATGAAAAACTGTAATCAATTTCTTATTACACAATCAAGACCGCACACAGGGCCGTCCTAAGAATTTCTTTGGCCTTAGGTAAAAATGTTTGAGTTAATTATGCAGTATGTCACAATTAAACTGCATAAATTTATAAATAAAAATAATAGTTTTATATTTGTAAAAATGCTAGAAATACACAAGTTGAATCTTAAAAATGCCATTATATTTAAATAGGTTCACAAAAATGCCACAATTAATCAAATAAAACCATTTTTTGTCTAAAATATCGTTTATTTTGAATCTCTGTTTCTCTCTCATCGATCAAGTATCTCTCCCTTCCTCTCTTCCTCCTCTGTCTCCTCTCCTCTCGGTTCTCTCTGCCTCCCAGTCTCCTTAAACCCTAGCCACCATCTACCTCCCTTCCGCCGTCATCCTCCCTTCCTTTCTCGGCTTCGCGCTCCTCTCTTTTCTCTCCTCCGGCTTCCATCTTTCTTCCTCGCTTCGTTCCGTCACTTCTCTTTCGCATTTCTCTTTTGTGTCACTTCTTCTCTAGTCTTCTCTCTCGCTGAACCTCAATTTCTCTTGTAGCTCCAACACTGCCTCGATGTTCTGTAATCCAACGCCGTCTGGACTTCTCCCATCTCACGATGCCGCTTTGATCTCAATTTCTCTGATCGATCGGCTGGCAGTTCTGCTTGTAGAAAGTGGCGGCTAGGGTTCAACCTAGATGCTACCTTGTTAGAATGTCCAGAATTAAAAAATTGCCTTTGAGTTTTAAAATTATTTCACAAAGTCTTTTTAAGTGATTTTTGTCCATGTAAACTTTTGTTATTATTTTTTTCTTAATTAATTTTGTTAGGTTTTAGATTTAAAATTTGTAAAATGCATTTTGTTTGTAGATGAATGTCGAATTTTGAGATTTATAGACTTTTGGAGACTTTTGTTGAGTTTCATTGATTTTGTGCAAAGCTGATCACATTTGGAGATTTTCGTAGACTTTTGGAGACTTGCATATACCTTTGGAGATTTTCGTAAACAAATTAATTATAATTAAATAAAATAAAATTGGTAAGATATAAATAATTGAACTTAAGTTAAAAAATATTATACAGAAAATTTATTGAATCAATTTTTTTTAAAAAAAGTTGTGAGACTTGGATACTTTTAGACACTTTTAGAGATCATCTGAATTAAGCCAAACTTGTTATAAAAAAATTGAAAACTCCTTTTTCTAGAGATCTTTGGAGACTTTTGAGTACCATCTGAATTAAGTCAAAGTTCATATAAAAAAATTGAAAACCCTTTTTTTGGAGACCTTTAAAGACTTTCGGAGACTTCTAGAGACCTTTGGACACTTTTGAAGACCATTTTAAGTCTTCTAAGAATTTCAGATTATTTCTCTATGGGGACTTATTTGTTCGCGAAAAAATCAATTTATCACGAAAATATCACAATTTCTCAGTCAATAAAAAATCTGATATTTTTGTAAGATGTTTTAAGCGTATTTCGATTTGTAACACCCTGTTTGGAACAAATGAATTCCACAATTTTGTAGAATTCATTTGCAATTACAAATTTTTTTGTTTGAAAGATAGAAAAAAATATAGAATTCAATTCTAAGAATTGAATTATGTGGAATTGAACATAACTAAGTCAATTTCTATTAAAATAGGTGGGATTTTTAAATAAATTCCACAAAAAATTTCACATCCCAATAATACCCCTGATAGCTTATACCAAAATTATCGTCCATTTTTTTAACCTAATTCACTTGTTTCCCCTCTCCTTCCTTATCAGATCTTCCTTCTTTCTCTACATCTCCCTCACTTCAAACCCATTTCAGATTTCTATCTCTTCTTCACAATTTTCAAACGAAGTGGTTTGTTACAAACTTAATTGCTTGTAATTCTTATCTATTTGGTCAACAGTAGATCTTTCTTTCAGAGGTTAAGACGGTCAATCTTGACGTCTGCTTCCTAAAATGTTTCAGATGAAGAGTATGGTGATTACATTATGTTTCCTTCTTTCAAAAGAATAAAGCAATACAGTTAGTTATGCCTGTGGCTTGACGGACCTTTCAGAGGTCTTCGTGATCATGGATGTTTTCTTGGCTACTTTCATTCTTCAATTTTAAGTTCTTTGGCATGGACAAAGTTTCTTTTGCTTTATCAAAAGACACATACTGCAAAGTTCTTTTATTATTAGAAATAAAATTACAAGTGTTCTAATTGCCAAAGAACAATTAATAGAGTGCAAAGGTGGATCGAATGGAATGCAAGTTAATCAATTGCCAGCTTGATGTTTAGTACAAAACTGGTATTTGAAATGTTTACTCTGGTATTGGAGAATATATACGTTGACGTCTGAATATTTTCTGATTACCATCAATTTCATGTAAAAAAAAACTGTGGGGCTTAACATTATGTTAGAGGATATATAAAGAAATAAAGTAAATGAAATTTAGATTGTGAATTTATACCAAACATAATTTTGTGGAATTCAATTGAATTTCTCATTTTAAATTATAACATTTCAAACAAGAAAATTCATTTGTAAAGAATTCATTTGCAAATGAATTCTATATCTTAGATTCATTTATACCAAAACAGGGGTAAGTATGTGTTTGGTGTGTGTCTAAAAATTAATTTCTGAATTTATTTTCAATAGAAATGTTACATTTTCCCAAAATCTTTTTGGTGGCCCTTAATTAGATTTTTTCGTTGACAGAATATAGTTTTTTTTCAATATATTAAAAATTTAACCATAATAATGAATACATTAGAACAAATTAGTATTGTATTTAAAAACACAAACGATGGTGTCTGCAACAATATTTGTTTCTTTCTTCTTTTTTGATAAGTCGATTGCAACAATATTTCTATAAACCATGTTTTCAATATTTTGTTGTTGGCTTATTAAACAAAAATAATCATAAGAAAAAAATACACTAGAACAAATTGATATGGTATTTAAAAGTACAAAACTAGTAGTGATAGTGATTATTGTAACTGAAAGAGTAGGGGAGATAAATGGCGGTGTTGAATAGTTTTTTAGTAAAAAAAACTTACCTTCAGAGAAAATCATGTTAAAAAATCGAACATTGTTTAAGGTTTATTATGAATAAGAAAAAAAAGGCTGCTCCTTTTAAGGAAAAATATTGGTGTTTTGAAGTAAGACAAGTTTTCTTCTCTTAATTGTACGCATATTACAAAATTGTCCTTATCATTTTACCAACACAACCTTAAAAGTAAAGATAGTGTCGTAATTTGCATCCACTCAAGACAAAAATAACTTGTCTTCAATGCAGACACTAAACCTTACTCCTCTTTCCAATTGGTGAGTGGTTGGGGACTTAACATTAACATCTTTTCGACGACTTTTTTATTGATAAGACGCACGATAATTAAAATTTGTGTTATTTATGTAATAATAAAATGAATTGTAAAAAAATGAAAAATAAAAATTTAGAATTATTGTTTACTATTTATTTTTGTATATGATTTTTTTAGATTTATTTTTTTATTACTTGCATCCTGATATTCTTATTTTATGACTTCTTTTCATTTTTTTCTTTATTTATTTTAACCATTTAATTTTTTACATTTATTTCTCTAATCTACATTAATTTTCTCATCAAACTATTATCCTTTCAATTTTAATTATTCCATATGTTATAACATTCTGTCAATTTATTTCTCTTAGAAAATTGATCTCTTACTTGCAATAATACGTCCAATGAGTCATTTTAATATTTGGTATTAAAAATACACTAATTATTGATGAGACTTCATAATTCAAAATGTTGATATTAATTTTCTGCATTAATATGATAATGTGTGGTGATCTAAATCTTGTATATATTATGTTCAAGAAACATGAACAAAATCTCTTTTAATACAAACAAATGTGGCTTACCTATACTATATTAAAGTAGCATATTTTGTATTTAAATGCGTTATCTTTGACTCACAGTGTTCAACTATCATGGCTATATATATATTTTTAGTCTCTTCAAAAATGAATGGTTGTAGAAGATGAAAATTCTAATAATCCACTCATACAATTATCCTTTTCAAATTCTCTAAGTAGGAAAAGAAATAACAAAATTATATTCTACAATGTATGTGCGGAATTAAATCACAAAAAAATTGTACAATTAAGATTTAATAAGAAAAGCCAACAGATCTTGATGAAGTAGCTCGTCTCGCATGGCCTCACTGCTTTCTTTCTTGCAAAACCTTCTCGGAAGCACGTCTCAAAGAATTTGTCTTCCTTGCACTTGCTCTTCTTAAAGAATTTGATTAAACAAATACTTGATACTAACTTAACTCATACGAGACTAATGTTTTTCTCATAAAATATATTAAAAAATAGTATATGTAAAAAGAGCAATGAAGAAAAGATGGACTTAAATGTTCTTAAATCATAACTATAAGAAGATGGAGAGATTAAAGGAAGTAGAGAAACTAAAAGAGCAGACAAAATATTGATGCTCATAAATATAATTATTAAAATTTTCAGAATATATTAAATATTAAAATACTATTGTTTAGAAAATTATAAAAATAGAGTCTCAGAATAATCCAATACGTTGTAAAAAAAAAGAATAATTTTTAATAATTGTGTGCCAATAGAAATTAAAAATGAATTTACATAGAGTTATAGAAACAAAACCCATTAGTAGATGAAGAAAATTTAAGCAATGGTTCTAATTTTAAAAATTATGTTTTGGAAGCATTGTAAATCAAGAAGGCCTAAGCAATGAATTAAAAGCCACATGGGAGATTAAGAGGCCATATGTCAATATACAACGTAATCTACTTGCCAAAAGAAGGGTAAAACATGTTTTTTTTTAAAGAATATTTTGTAATATTTCGGAAGAAAACTGACAAAATAATTGAATTTACGTCAACAATAAATTTGAAAAACCCATTAGAATATCTTTAAAAATTCAGAAAATTGAAAAAAATTAGAAAAATAGAATCCTTGATCTTAAGAGCACCTCACGATTTAGTTTTATTACATTTATTAGTATTTCTGAATTTTTCTCTTATTATGAGACTAACGTGCACGATTTTTGTTATATATATCGATTTCTTTTTATTATTTATTTCAAAATTTGAATCCTATTGATTTTTTATTTTTATTAATTAATATTTAATTATCAAATTTTTCTTTTGAAAAAAAGAGAGGAGTGAATATTAACTCTACATAAATGTTTCAAAATAAACTTATATAAATAACCCAATTGACATATGTCAATCAATTAAGCCATCCACTTGTCAATAGCTAAAGAAAACTCCCTAGCTATTATATATATATATATATATATATATATTGATTTATTGATATTGACTAATATTGAATATAGGCATAAATAATTTACCATTAAAATGTCACTTGCCAATTAATTAAAGAGACAGTCATCCAAAATTTGAAAAAACTTTCTAACTTTAAATATTTTTCTTCAAATATATATATTGACATGATATATTGGATTATAAAAAACTGAACAGAGAGAGGAAAAAAAAAAGCTTCACTTGTGAGTGTATAATGAATGTCGTAGTCAATTATTTATTATTGTTTCAAAAGTTATAACGTATAACTTAACAATTAATGTCACAAAATTATTAAAACAAAAAAAATTATCAATTTTGTCCTTCCTTTCTGTAAAAAAGTATTTTTTAAGGTTATAATATACATATTAAAAAATTATTCAAGTTTATAAAATATGAACAATACTATTCTTATTAATGACTCTTTAAAAATATCAATTATTTATTATAAGTTATTAACTATAAAAAAATTAGTAAATAATTGCATAAAAAGGTTGTAAAGAAGAGACAAAAAAATTATTACCCACAATAATAATTTAATAACAAATAACTCTATTCCAATAAAAAACTAAGTGGCAAAAAATAAAAAATCATTTGTCATTAAAAGAAAATGACACTTGTCAATAGATTGGGAAAACTCGCTAGCTATTATATATATATTAATTTGTAACTTTCAGACACCTTTTTTTAATTTCTTTTAGAGAAATTTACACAGAATGGCATTTTTGTCACGACTCATTCCCGGGACCATGACCGGCGTACGAGGTGAACCATTTATGGGAGCCCGGCATATCCCGCACAAGCTTCCATAGTACATAACTTCTACCCAAATATCATATTTAAAGAAATATGAAAAACAAATAAAAGTATAA
>CAODLS011754197.1:0-15664 GCA_948243855.1 Flueggea neowawraea | reverse complement strand
AACAAATGTTGGAAACGCTTTTTCAAAATCTTTTGTCTTCATATGGCTTACTCGAGTAAAGAACCCATGTTACTCGAGTAAACTGACTTATGCCACACAATTTGAAATTTTGACATTGAATCCCATGAAATCCAGTTTCTTTGAACTCCTTAGTTGAGTAGGTTAAATGGTTACTCGAGTAAAGCTCTGTATTCTTGATTCTCTAGATTGGCACGTTACTCGTGTAAAGAATGGGTTACTCTAGTAAATTAAAAAATGTTAAGCTTTGTGGACCCACTTGTTACTCATGTAAAGAACCATGTTACTAAAGTAAAGAGTTTAAAACCAAGCTCTTTGATGCATATGATACTTAAGTAAGCTGTGTGGTTCCTCGAGTAACAACTTGAAACTTAGATCTCATGACTTGGTGTGTTACATGAGTAAGAAAACTTGTTGCTTGAGTGAAGACTAATTTTTCTATCTTTTTGCAATCATGTATTACTCTAGTAAGGGTCTATGTTAGTCAAGTGAGCCATCTTTCCATCCACTTCATCAATTTCCTCCTTTACTCAGGTAAAGGCAATGTTGTCAAGTATATTCTATGTCTAAACCACATTTGAGAATTTGTCTTATTTTAATTTGGGGGAATCACATTAACATCCCTGACGTTTACCATAATCTTTCATTGTGTCTCTAAGTTTCAAAAACACTCATATTACATCCCTACCCTTAAAACTAACGGTACACGTCAGCCTTGATGATGTGGCATGCTGGACACATGCGAACGTGGTTGTAAAGGCCTTTTTGCTTTCATTTTCATCACAACTCTTCTTCTCCCCATCTTTTTCACTATCATTTTCAATTCACACAACTGTAAAAAAAATAGATTCCTCTTTTTAGTTCTTACATCATTTTACAAGAAACCAAACTTCTTTTTTATTCAAACATCGAATAAGAACTAAAAATTTTCAAGCCACACACCTCACCCACTTTCGCCACCACCACTGAGCCAAATGGCATAACCAACCCAATCACTGCAACCTGTAATCAACAAAATAGCAGAACCAAAAAATTCCTCATCTCTGTGATCATCAACCACCAAATCCACCACCACTAAAATAGCCACCACCACCATTGAGCCAAAATCCCAAAAATTAGAATTAGAATGTCACCCACAACCATCGAAACCCACATCGTTGTCTCTTCCTCTTAGACCCACTCATTCTACATTGAGACAAAAAAAAACCCACCTCTTCGTCTTTTTCAATTCCTGCTCTGTTTCAATCAAAACAATCAAACCCATTTCAATCAAAAAATTCCTCCTCCCTTTCAATCAAAACAATCAAACACATTTCAATCAAAAAATTCCTCCTCAAAACAATCAAAATCTTAAAGAACAACAGACATCGCATTGTTGCCTCAATCTCTCCAGACTGTAGTAACCCTTTGAAGCTTCACCGAGACCCAACCCATCCAAAACCCATTCCTACTT
Source organism: Flueggea neowawraea (assembly GCA_948243855.1). Taxonomy (NCBI): domain Eukaryota; kingdom Viridiplantae; phylum Streptophyta; class Magnoliopsida; order Malpighiales; family Phyllanthaceae; genus Flueggea; species Flueggea neowawraea. The sequence goes on along the minus strand of CAODLS011754197.1, from coordinate 14,193 downwards.
AACTCGGCGTTCATCTGGCCAAATCCATTCTCTCATCCATTAACAACCATCCAAAACCAATTACTGAAACCCACTAAAACCCTAGCTACCTTGCCACCTCTTCACACTAAAGCATTACCACCGCGGCCACACCATCAAACTCAAAACCCAAGCTTCCAACAAAACCACGTAGGCAATTCCTTTTCGTTTGGGTTGGTTGGGTGGCTATGAAAAGAAGAATGACATAAACCGCTCCACTCTCTTTTCACTTGCAATCGGCTCAATCGTGATTGTGAAGAACAAAACCCAGAATAAATTGAAATGCTTTTCACATATGAGAGGAAGAAGATGCATCATGAGGGGGCAACGAAGACTGTGATTTTTTATTTGGTTTGATTTTTTTTCTTCACAGTGACACTGATTTTTGATTCGTTGCTAAAAAAGAACAAGAAAGAAGACCGAGAAAGAGAGGGAGGGAGGGAGGGAGAGAGAGACCAAGAAAGAAAGTGAGGTGAGGAGTGAAGGCCTTAAGAGAGAGTGAGGTAGGAGAGAAGGGGCGAGAGGGATAGAGAGATGGGTTAGAGAGTCTAAAGGAAAAAGGAGACAAGAGATGGGTTAGAATAGATGGCTGACGTGTAAGGGTAACAATATGTTTTAATTATTTTCGTTAGTTTTAACTAACGGCAATTAAAGGTATGAACGTAATAAGAGCCTTTTTTTAAATTTAGGGATGCAATAAAATATTATAGTAAATCTCAGGAACTCTAATGTAATTCTCCCTTTTAATTAATGAAATTTTTAACAAAATTTTGTTCATCATCAAAATATATGATGATGTAAATGTTAATCACTCTTGATTGAAGAGTGTGCATCGTATTTAATAAATTACGAGTTTATATCACATATAAATCAAGATAAAAGAAATACAATTTTATGGCTATTCAGCAGCGGAATTATAAGACATCCTCTGAAGTTAACCTTATCTATGAGATCACTTACATTCATCTTCATTAGAATCATGCGTCCAGAACAGGATTCAGACAATATCCAAAGAAGCCATGTCCTGATATCATGTTCTGGTTTAAAACATTTATTGAAGATTGCTTTTGCTCTTTCTTGTACTCGAAGTCACCGTATTGGCACTCTCTTTCGCCAACTTTAAATGAATGGATTTAACTGACGATAATTGAAACAATTATGGGATTACATGGCGGGCAATAAAAGCGTTTAAGTGTCACCTTGTTTCCTGTCAAAATGTAAAACAGCAATCCAAATGTTAAACACACACATATAAGCACTATTGAGATAAAATTAAAAAACAAAAAAAAGTACTATTAAGATAAGTAATATGGATTGCTTTTGAGCTTCCTCTGTCACTACTACTGATGTGGTTCAGGTTAAGAAAACATGAAACTAAATTATTGGTCGTCAAAGTTGCTGCGTATATTCTGGTATAATCATCTGACCAAAGTTTCCGTGCAAAACATTAGAGTTTATCCGGGGACATAAAGATTAGATGAGTAAAAGGAAAAACCAAGAACTAATAGGCCTGTAACTTATTGGTATTAGAGTCAAAACTCCAACGTGAAGAGGTGCGAGTTCGATCTCCAGTGAAAGCAAATAAAATGATATGAAGAAAAGGAAAAAATCAAGAGAACAGAACACCTGTTTTCATATCTTTGCTCCTGTGACTATATATAATCAATAATCTCAAGTTCGCTATATGCATCTCTTCTGCTCCGTATTACCCTAGCTGTATTTCCCTTTATCTCAAGTACCTGAAGAATCGGTAAAAACAAAAAAAAAACTCAGTTTTCTTTGTTTATTTGAAGCGCTTATAAAAAGCTTGATACGATAATGCAAAAATGAGAACACAGCTATATTTACACAACTTCAACAGAATTTGCAAATGAGAAGTAACATTTGCAGCAGTTGACATGAGATTAACATTTATTCTTTATTAAGATAGGATGAAGTTTAATTTAAGGAATGAAGAACTATCTAAAATCTCCAAGTACAATATATAATTTTTCCTTTTTCTCTGTCGTTATTGGCTTTTTCAGTCAATTTCAGAGAAATATAATCAGCAAAGTACCATTATATTTCTGGTTTACCTCTGGTCTTGAATTACGAACTCCACGAGACATTCCCACATCAACGCGCCAGATACTGCAATTATATTTACTGTAACAAATACCAGAAAATGGAAACCTTTAGAGCAACATCTATGAACTTCCAACATATAGCTAAGTCCCATTAAAAGAGAAAGTTCAGCCTACCAATTCACCCCTGCAGTTTGAGGAGTATGCCCGACCACCATTGCCTTAGCGCCTAAAGATCGTAGAGTCTCTTGAAGAACAGAATTTATCTGCTAACCGCAAATTTTAGTGCCAAATGCCAGACTAGTTAGCAAGCTACACATCTCATATGCCAAATTTTACTTCAGTGATTGCAAAAAAAAAATATATATATATATACAAAAAGGCAACTTCTGGTAAAACAATACTTTTCGGGAGATAATGGAATATCTTGCTGAATTTTAACTGGTCTTGGAACAAGAAAGGTGTAAAAATCACAAAGCCATCAGAGGATACATGCCTGGTTGATTTTAAAATCTTGCAAATCTGACACGTCTCTAGAGTATAAACGGTTCCAGACGACACTGTCATAGCCTCTAGTGGCAATGAAAGGGAAGTCATCGCTCTCATTAAGGCCCCGCATCCATTCGGATACTTCCCTGTTCATTCTCTCTATTCCATATGCAACTGTGGAAGTACCAACAGTCCTATCAGACATTTCAAACAAAAGAACAACAAAATTCCTATTTATATTATATGGTCATTCATTTACAATTTCTATTTCAAACTAACTACTATTTTTTGAAGATTTGTTTCTGTAACAGAACAGTAATACCAAAGGTTAATATGAGCATAACTTCCGTGAGAAGAAATGTTGATTTACCATGGTGAGGAAGAAGGCCACCGTGACAGAATACCCAGTCGTTAACCTTGAGTACAACCGCATGTCGTGCTAGCTCGCATGCCAGCAGACCACCAGGTCTGAACAAGATTGATCTAGTAATGACCCCCTTTGCCTCTGTCCTAATATTCTAGTGACCATCAGAATGTTTTTGATTTATCACTAGTCCAACCGAAAAGGGACATTTTTCTCACAAGAAGCAAGAAATGGAAAGAAAATTTGGTACCTTTACTACATTCCAAGGATCCCAAGGATTTTGAGACAGCTTCCGATTTTCTTTAGCCCCTTTGGATTCAGCAGTCCATCTAACAAATGCACTTTCCCAGTCATAGTCATAATCCTCTAGGTATGCCAGGAAATCAGTACATTCATCAAATGCCCCCGGATCAACATATCTATAGTCTCCTTCTACATTCATGGTCTCATGATTCCCATTTACCTGTATGATACAGAGAAAGCATAGTGACCATCTCTATAGAAATCCTTTTGAATAATGAACATGTTCAATTTTCCAATAATATGTGATGGAGTATAAAAGATTTTATGGAAAAAGCCTTTTTACTGAGGACAACCCTCTTGACCAAGGCGTTATTTGCATTACAGACCTGAAAAACAGCTCCACCTTGAGCTTTTGCTTGAATGTCCAGCGAGCGTAATAAGGATAATATAGCGATCTCATCTTTACCTCGATCTAGGATATCTCTCTCCTAGCTGGATCAAAACCTACATTCCAAAAATTCAACTCTTAGAAATGTCCCCAAAAGGAGGATTGCAATTAAAATGTAGAAGACAAATACATGAAAATGCATATACAATTAAGGCATACCGATTCTCCACCAGACCATAAATCTTGACCATCTGACCTCAAGACTCCAGCTATCTCAAGTACACTTCTTGCTTGATCAATATCTCCATGCAAGTCCCCAACTGTACTAGATGTTCAAAGTCAAATAATTAGACCTCTAAATAAAAAAGAACAGAAGAACTACCATCACAAAATTTTTTTGAAATTTCTTTCTCTATAAAACATTCGATAACTAGTTTTTCTTTTCCAAAAAAAAAAATGGGTTGGAATGAGTTGTATAGTTCTTTCTCTCAGGCACGGGTTACTGCAGAAATCCATAAATAGGAGCGACGAGGTCGTAAGCTTCATACACAGTACTTCCATAAGGATTTGAATTCAGTAACAGCTTAAGGAATCTAGGTCTTCATCCACTTTGACCAATGAACGTTGGTTCTCAATAACTAATTTGCAACAAAATGCTTCCTCAATTAACATATCTCAATCAAAAACAAATGCAATACCAAAATGGCAGTGCGTCTATTTATCCAATTATTTGCAGCTTAAGCTTAATTAAAGTGCTTGTCTATATATAAACTTGAATTCATAATATACAATAAAAATAACAAATTTGCCGCAACATACAGGTGAAAATTTCAGTACCCTGTTGCCAGTACTCGTTACTTTATAAACTAACATCAGTTGTAAAAATTAGACAAATTAAAGTTGAATTTCAATAACCAACTACTACTAATGCAAAAAGACTCCATGAACTACATACATAACAGGGTAAATGCATCAAGAAATTGAAAAAAAAAAATCCAAAGGAGAGAACCAACCAGCAACAATACGACGGCCAGGAGCGGAGACGAATGTTGGAGGGTCTCCATTAACAACAATTGGCTTCAAAGGTTCTCCTGAACCAAGACCGCCATTATTACTGCTTAAAACAGGATAAGAAGAAGATGAAGAAGCATGTGCTTCCGTTATTAGTCTACAACGAGGAGAAACTGAAGAGAGTGACGATGACAGAGGTAGTAAAGAATTCAGACACAGTGAAGAGGAGGCCATTGAGTTTGAATAATCATAAACATCTCTGTTCAGTTCTTATTTTTCACATTTAGGAAAGAAACCATGTACCTATCAAAAAAAAAAAAGGAAAGAAACCTTGCAACCACTTGTCTTTTAAGTGTTTAGTTCTGTAAATTCTGAGGGGATTCTGAGCCAGGAGTTCCATTATAGTATTTCTCTATCTTCTTTTTCCTTTTTTAATTATTTTTTAAACATTTCTGTTTTCTTTTTATGTGGGTAGAGATTTTTAAGATTGGAAGTCATCGTTTTAATGAGTTGTACGTTATATGTTGAGGCTTTAATAGCCAAGGAAGTGGGCAATCGGGTGTATGAAATGTCCAAACGCAACCAACATTGTCTACTTTGTCGTCACTGCTCAAGTGCTCATTGGTTCATTGTTGATAAGAAGATATTTAACGGTATCGTTGCGGGCCTTATTAAGATCAGTCGGATGAAATTTGGGCTGACAAACAGTCCAATAAGATCGACACCGTTCAATTAAAGGAAGGACTATTTTCAAAACTACATTAATATATTATAAATCAAAGAAATTACGATTTATGACCTTTTTAAATTAAAAATTATATTTGACGTTAAAAAATATTATTTTTTGTAAATAAGTAAAAATTTTGCATTTAATATGTCAAAGTTTATATTTAATATGCAGATTATAACTAGTAAAAAAAAAACCTCATTTTTTTGTTATTCGTACTAAATATTTGGTAGTTTTTTATTATTTTTGTTTTTTTGTTATTTTTTTGATTTCAGTATTGACTTGTAACACTGTAACTAACAAAAAAAAATGCACAATGTTCATTTTTCAGACTTATTTAAAATTTGTTTATATGTTGTTTATTGTTTAAAACTTCTTTATATTGATTGTATATGTTATTTCTTATTTAAAACTTGTTTAAATCTTGTTTATATGTTGTTTATATGTTGTTTCTTGCTTAAAATATTTTTATATGTTGTTTATTGTTTAAAATTTCTTTTTATGGATTTTATATGTTGTTTCTTGTTTAAAAATTGAATGTTGTTTATCTATTGTTGATATTTTGTTTATATATTGTTTACAATCTGTTCATTTTTTAAACTTGTTTATATGTTGTTTCTTGTCTTAAAACTTGAATGTTGTTTATATATTATTGATATTTTCGTTTATATGTTGTGTATATATTAGAAACAACATATAAAAAATATATCAACAACATATAAACAATATATAGATAACAAATCAACAACATATAAATCATAGATTTGTTTGTATATTATTTTCAACATCTAAATAAGATATAAACAAGATACCAATAATATATAACCAATAATTAATCAACATATAAACAAAAACAACATATAAACAACAAATAAACAAGACGCTTTGAATTTGAACATACAGAAAAATATAAACAACAAATAAACAAGACCCTTTGAATTTGAATATACAGAAAAATATAAACAACATATAAATAATATATAAACAATAAATCAACAATATATAAAGTAATTTATTTGTATATTATTTTCAACATCTAAACAACATATAAATAAGACTCCGACAATATATAAACAATAATTAGTCAATATAAAAACCAAAAATAACATATAAATATCAAATAAATAAGACAACTTGAATTTGAACATACAGAAAAATATAAATAAAAAATTAACAATATACCAACAACATATAAACAATACTCTGTGTATTTGGAATATTGCAAATTGTATATGAAAATTCACGTGCATACAGACGAAATATCGTAAAATGTATCTGTAATAAGCAAAATATGTCCGTACGGAATAAATTTTACAAATTTTTGTTAGTGTATCATGTAATTACCACTTAAAGGAAATAGATCTCAACCTATGTGAATCCAACAAATAAAATCTATTAAAAAAATAATTGAGTACAGTGATGAACATGATCGATTTACGAAAACCATTAAAGATTTTTTTACTTCTAAAAAACACAAATAAAATTAAGTTGCAGAAAATAAATAAAGCCAAAAATATAAATAAAGTCAAATTAAAGATTGCAATTCACGGAGCAATAAAATGCAGCACTTTAAATAGAAGAAATTTAATAATAATAAAAGTCTACTCAAGGTATTTCTCTATTCAATCTAATAAATCGATCATCGACACTAAAAATAATTATTGAGCATTTGAATAGATAAGGTTATAGTTACCGGTAACGCACTCAATCAACCAATCCTTGTTTACCTCTTTGGTAGCCCCCGGATACCTTGCAGACTACTTTCCTAACCAACTAAACAATCTCGAGAAATGTCATGATGAGATTTAATCTAATGGTAGCAGTAAAAACCAAAGAAAGCCCCTATCCTAACCAATGAAATCAGAAACGTTGTAGATCATTTAAACTAGATCGTTAAATTCCATAACAAGATACGATGTCCTACCACATACGTATAAGTTATTCGCTACCTATACCAGACTTAATAAGAAATGATTTATCAATCCTAACTATCAGTATATTATTTTATCAATCAATCAAGAAAACAAATTGAATAATCAACACAATAATAATAAGAACAAGTCAAGTATAGAAATTAAATAAATACTCGAATAAACTCAATAACAAATCATAATATATATAAATGTACGGATGTGGAAAAAAATTTAGACTATTATATCCTTATTTATTTTTTATAATTACAAATATACCCTTATTTGTTTTTTAATAATTACAAATACATTGATTTTTTAAAATAATTTGTAATTATCTCAACAAAAAATCTAAACTTTATCTATTTCAAAAAAAATCTAGCAGGAGTTGAAGTACATGTTTATGTTTTGATTATATTTATGCTACTAGATGAGTATGATGATATCACAACCATTTTCATTCATGCTCAGATTTGTAACATCTAGGAAATTTCTATTTATTTTTAAAAGAGATTCACTGATGTATCCTATATTTACACGTTTAATCAAGCAAAAATATATTTATTTTGATCCTATAAATAATGTTTTTATGGTGAAATTTATATAATTTTTTGTGATGTTTGAATGATGAGATAAATTGGAGAAAATGAGTAGAAAAATGATTTGAAGTTGAAAGGCTCTAAAGAAACTCATGAAAGCATGAAGAAAATGAAGGCTTTATGGGATAGAAAAGTGTCACAACCGTGACAAGAAAAATAAGGGCGCATTTTGAGGATAGAAAAGTCTCACAGCCGTGACACTCTGGAAGGGAAGAAAAAGAGGTCGCGTGTGAAAAGCTGTCAAGTGGAGACCAAAGCACATTTAAGGGGTATTTTTGTCAGCATTTTTTGGAGGGTTTTGTGACATGTAGGGAGCTATAAATACTCCTCATTTTTACTCTTTAATTGATTCTCTACACCACAAAAAAAACTCTCTTTTTATTTTTAGATAGGATTTGTGGGTTAGGGTTTCAAGAAGAGTGGAAGAACTAAGAGATTAGGGATTCTTCTTGAAGGAGACTTAAAGAGGCTTTCTCTATATCAATTCTCTTCTACCCTCTTCATATTTTCATTTGGTGAATGTGTTCTATTTTCATTTTTTTTGTTTTTTTTTGTTTTCCATTACTATGGTAGCTTAGATTTATTGTTAGGAGTTAGAGAGGTAGACTATTGAGTAATACTTGCTATTTAATGATTGGGTATTGTTTTTGTGCATTTGAATTACATATTTGAAGTTTATTTTTAATGGGTATTGTGTTTATGTTTCTTATTTGAGTGATTGCCCATGGACTTGATTTAATGACTTGTTATGCTTGACTATGATTATGCTTGATCACCATAGTTATAGTTTAGGTAAGCCTAGTTGAAGAATTGAGAGATGAAGGCTAGGTGAGGCCTACAAGCATTAAACTTATTTGGTTATGATAGATAAATTTCTTACCCACAAGGTGTTCGATGAAATTCCCTAAAGGCTTGATGAATCTAGTTTAACTAATTGAGGCCGAAAGGACCCTAATAAATGACCTTAAGAGAGGCTTTAAACTAGCTCAGTGGAGAGAACACTCATTTCCAAAACCCCATTCATTAATGTAGCAAGTATGATTCTTTAGTTGAAATCTTGAAAGTCCTAACACTTTATTATAATTATTTATCTCCTTTCATTTCCAATTGTTGCCTTCATTAAATTTTTGTCCTTAATCAAAAACCCCAAAAATATAATCATGTATTCATTTGCTTTTCTTTTACGATTTCACCATAATTAGACATGTTCCCTTAGATTCGATAACCCTAAGGATACTCACGAGGTAAAACTACGACGATCCTTGTGCACTTACAAGACATCATCAAGTTATTGGTGCCGTTCCCAGGGAACAGTGTTCTAATTGTGATCTTTTCTTTTGTTTATGTTTAATTGTTAGTTTGTCTTTGCAATTGTAAGTGTTTATTCTTTTGAGATGCACTACAAGTTTGAAAAATCAAGAGGTTATCCCTTTGATTCTTGAGATTGAAAGAGTTTTAAAGGCGAACCGAGCTAACCAAAAGAGAGCAAGAATTGTGGGTATGGCTAGACCTCAAGTTGAAGTCGAGGATGCTCGAGTTGACCAAGCTCAAGGTGTTAGGAACCAATTTTTGGATTGTATGACTATGAGAGAGATCGAAAGGCCGGTAATTAGAACTTCACCATCTTGTATAAGGTTAAGTCCTGCTGCAAGGAATTATAAGTTAAAAACCATTCACTTAAACATATTGCCATCATTTCATGGCTTGCCATCGGAGGACGCACTTACTTTTTTAAGGGAATTTTATACAACCATCCAAGCATTCCCTCTACATGATTTAATAGAATATGAGCTTCGGATAAGATGCTTTCCATATACATTAAAAGATCGAGCTAAAAATTGGTTGATAAATCTTCAAGAAGGCTCTTTAGCGACTTGGGATGAAGTCTATCATAAATTCATGATGAAGTATTATTCACCCAAAAAGACTGTCAAATTAAGGAACAAAATTTGCTCCTTTTCTTAATTGGAAGAAGATTGTTCCACGAAGATTAGGAAAGATTCAAGATGTTGTTGAGCCAATGCCCCCACAATCAATTCTCTTTGGCATTGCTCACACAATTGTTCTATGACAGTCTAACCATGCATGGGCAAACTTTTGTGGACACTGTGGCGGGAGGCTATTTTGGTGACAAAACTACGGAAGAAGTTTATGATATCTATGAGATGCTTGTCACCAATTCCTGACGAAAAGCAATGAGACGAAGAAGAGCGAAAATTCATGACGTAAAATCTAATTCTTCAGATGTGTGGCTTCACAAATTGATGAATTGTCTAGGAAGATGAATTTGTTGATCAATAGAAATGCCAATGTCTTGATGAAAGAACAATGTTTTTTTATGAAGTGATGGGGTATAATGATGCCAATTGTGGGATGGCCTGAGGAGTGAGTGAAGGATTTGGTTATGATGAAGTGAATTTTTTGTGTGTGTGTGTGTGGGGGAGGGGGGGGATTCCCAAATGTTCAACCTAGGAATGACCCATATTCAAATACTTACAATCCGGGTTGGAGAAACTATCCATTTTTTCTTGGAAGGACCAAAACATCAACTTACCTAGACCTATGGGACTCCCAAGTTATCAACCTAGACCGCCACCACCTTTCTAACAAAATCAACCCCAACTACATCCCAACAAAATGCTCAAGACAAAAGGCCACCCTTAGAGGATTTGTTTATGCAATTTATGTCTAAAATGGAAGTTAGGAATGCAAAGATTGAAGCTAAGGATGATAAGGTTGATCAAATTATTGAATATCAATAAGCAACCATCCAAAACCTCAAAAGACAATTGGAACTAAAGCTTGTCGGATAGGGAAACGGGGAAGCTGCTCAGTACTTCCCAAGTTAACCCCAAAGAGTGTGTAATGGCCATTACATTAAGGAGTGGAAAAGAACTTGAGAAGCCACATGTGGGGAGGTACCCATAAGAGATGAAAGAAAGGAATTTGTGATGGAAGAGCCTAAGAAGATCGAGAAGGCTAACAAGGAAAAAGTACAAAACCTAGAGCTCCCTTCCAACCAAATGAGTAAGTTCAAGCCTTATAAGCCTCTTATTCCATTCCCTCAATGGTTAAAGGAACCCAATGTGCCCCCTACTCCATTCCCTTAATGGTTGAAGGCCCACACCCAAGCCAAGGATTTTGAGAAGTTTCTTGAGATGTTTAAGAAGTTGGAGCTGAATATTCCTTTCATTGAGGAAATTGCACACATGCCTCATTATGCCAAATTTTTAAAAGAGCTTGTGGCCAATAAAAAGAATTTGGAGGAGTATGTGACGATGGCCTTAATGGAAGAATATAGTGCGGTGATTCAAAACAAGCTCCCTCTTAAACTCAAAGATCCGAGAAGCTTCAATCCCTTATAGCATAGATCAAGAATTCTTTATATGACTTGGGAGCCTCGGTCAACCTTATGCCATCCTCCATATTCAAAAAGCTTGGGATTGGAGAACTTGTGTAGACAACTGTTTCACTCCAACTTGCTGACCGTGCCTTCAAGCATCCCTTGGGAATTGTGGAAAATGTCTTGGTTAAAGTTGGTAAATCTTACTTTCCCGCTGATTTTTACTTGCTTAAAATGGATTACGAATTAGAGCTACCCATTATTCTTGGTAGACCATTTTTGGCAACGGAGGGAGCTTTAATTGATGTGAACAAAGGGAAATTGATCTTTAGGGTAAGGAGTGAGACACAAGATTTTCATGTCTTTAGCAATTTAAAAATGCCTTCGTTTAATGATTATGATAATGATGCTAAAGTCATCGAGTCTTGTTGCATGTTGAACACAAATCACACACCAATACCCTTAAGTGCTAAGAAGAGTAAGGGAGAGCTTGATGAAAAACCAAGAGAGCATTCAAAAGAGCAACAACAAAAGAGTACACCTAGTGCAAAGGATACTAATAATTTGGAAAAGGGTTTGGGTTTAAATGATAAAATTAAGAAAGAATGTGATGTCTTTGTTGTTAAAGGTGAATTCTTTAAAGGTCAACAAGTTTACTATTTTCCACCCAAAAATCATGTTCTTTGGAACCCAAAAATTCCATTGTGTAGTCCGTTTTTCATTTTAAAAATTCATGTGTGTGGTGCTATTAACATTGTACTTAATGATCATAAACCAATTGTCATCAATGGAAAACGATTGAAACCATACAAGAAGTCCACCACAAGGACTATTTGGCTTCCCAAATAGCTCCAACATCATCGTTCGAAATGACGTTAAACTACCTCTCATCCGCAATGACGTTAAACTATGCGTATGCTTTACTTTATGTATTTTACTTTCAAGTTTGCATTGAATAAAAACAAATAGGAGTGAGTTTTATGCCTTCGTGATCATATACCCTATATCATGCATATCTACTTGTGTCTACTAACTTTTCTTGTCCTGTGCCTAAAGTGGAACTATGCATTTAAGGAAGAGGCAAGCACAAGAAATCACCAATGGAGAATAGAGAAGCATCTCTAAACCTTTCTTTTAAATTTTGTATTTTATTTTCATGATTTGGAATTGTCCCATTTGTTTTTGTTACTTGTGTAGTATGATCTGAACTTATATTTGTTGAACATTAGGGACAATGTTTAAAATAAGTGTAGGGGAGGGTTTAATTTTGGATGCTTATTTCATTATTTTGGGTATTTCTTGTGTGGTTATGTAATATTTCGCCCATTCTGGTTAGGATTTTTGTAGCTTTCTGACCAAGTCCAATTTGATCTTGAAGATAATCGGGTGTATTTTTCATGGATTAGGTGTTATTGAATCTTGAGGGAGGTTCGATGCACGTTGGGAAGCGTGAAATGTCGAGTACGTGATTGGAGAGGGAACAATGTGTGTTAGAATTAAGTACAATGTGCATTGTCGAGTGAGAAAGACATACATTACCTGGAAAGTAGCATAACGTATGTTGGATAGTCACAACGTACATTATCTGGGATGCGAGGATGATCAACATGCGTTGGAATAGAACGACGTAAGTTGAGTCATATTTCTTCAAAATTCGTGGCTACTGGATACATCACAACGTGCGTTATGGGGGTATAACTCACGTTGTGCACAACCATAACATACGTTGACCTTTAGGATAACGTACATTACCTTTGAAATGGTCAAAACTGAGCGTTTTGATCTGCATCTCTTAAAACGCCTGAAACCCGACTTCTTTCATCATTTTCTCTCCATTTCTCGCTCAAATCTCTCTCAAATAGTCTGAAATTCTTCCACATTGCTCCCCTAACATTCCTAATCAATTTGTAAGGTAAGATCAACATCCTTTCTTGGTTTTTAACTCATTTTCATGCATTGATTCATGAGATATGTTTTTGGCCCAATTTCTCTAGGGTTCATATTTCTTGTGATTCTGAGTTAATGAATGGTAGGGGCTATTAGATTAGACCATATTGAGGTTAAAGGAACATGATTCAAGCCTTGAATAGAAGAATTTGACAAATTTTTGGACGAATTAAGGTTAGGTTTGGTTTTGATGATTTTAGGATGACTTTGAGTTTATTTGTGGAATTTGAGGTTGGATTCATGTTCAGATGATCAATTTGAGTGTGTATGTTCGATTTCGTTGGGTATCGAGCGGAGCGTAATTTTAGCGTTTTTGCAAATATTTTTTTGTCGCTGACAGATTTGTGATGTTTTTCCAAACACTTTCTATCGCAGACAGATTTGTAAATTTTTAGAAAGCTGAGGTATAGACTTGTGATATCTGAAACATAAGGGCTAACTTGTAATTTTACGAGTCAGGGGCTAGTTTGCGATTTCTAAGAGTTTGGGGATGAATTTGAGAATTTTGACTTATGGAGTGTTAGTTGGTAATCCTAAGATACCTCGAGAACTGTATCACAATTTGTCAAGCTTCGGGGACTAAAACATAATTGTACATTGGTGGGGGACCAAACTATAATTTTACGTAGATTTTGAATTTTGATTTGAAAGTGATAGATTCACTTTCGGATTTTATTTGAGCGACTTTAAGGGTCTACATTTGCATTTGCATATCATGCATTGGGTATTGTCACAGTACCACATCTCGATATTTGTGTTGTTTGTATGTATACAGCTTCTTGTTCCTGCCAACGAGACCAGTCACCGACCAATGGGGCTTGACTGGTGATATTACTTGGATTTCCAGGTGAGTGAATAGTAGCTTCAAACACATAGAATATGTCTCGAAACTCCTATTTACTAGTTTTTGTTGTGCTGGACGTATTTATGAAAATGGACTAATCTAAGAGTTGGTTAAGATATAAACTGGTTATGTGTTTAATAATTAGTATTGGTTTTGAAATTGATATATATGTGGTGTTCTCGAAGGCTTACACCTAAAGACTAAGGCAAGTGTACCTATCGTCTATAGCAAGTGGACCCTTGAGTAC
>CAODLS011754159.1:0-11406 GCA_948243855.1 Flueggea neowawraea | reverse complement strand
GTAACATTTAGTATACCAATGATTGAGACAACCCAGCTACCAGGGGTGTCGGTAGCCATGTTGTCCTGACGAGGCACATGATTTGATATTGATAGAGGCGGATCCTCATCACATTTATGGTTGTTCCACACATTTCGTGATTAGTGGCAGAGTCCACATCACGCTTGTTTATGTCTCGTGATTAGTGGCAGAGTCCACATCACGCTTGTTTTAGTCTCGGATCTATGTTATATGTTTTGACTCAGATTTAAATTTGAAAGAATTTTTGTTATGCCTACGTGACAAACTTTGACTTTGGAATTTCTAGAAAACTAGAAAGGTTTTTGAGCTTCTTTCTGAAATCATTGATAACAGTTTGAAAGAATTATGATTTTTGATCTGAAGTTTTGATATAACCTTACAAAAGAATTTTATTTTGAAACATTCAATAAGATAAAATATTTTCTGGGAAGGTTTTGCTTTGTTTGGAAACATGTTAGCTTTGATAAGTTTTGAAGAAAATCTTGAAAATATTTTGGTTTAGATTCTGAAGGTTTTCATGCATGCTGTTTGCTTTGATTGCGAACGATTTCAAAACGGTTTTTGAATCGCTATTACATATGTAGCGTGTATATATATGAATATATATATATTGACTATACCTGCATGTTGTATTTTTGAACCGTTTTCAAAACTGTCTTTGCAAGGCACGCATGAGGCAATCTGGAGTGTTGTCACTCACTAGATTTGACCCCCTTTCTTTGTTTTGTCCTTGTTTATTATCATCGTGCAGATAATTCTTGCAGACTGTGATATTTGACATATGATGCTCAGTGAGGTATTCTGATGTTGCGGTCAGTATCCTTTTGATCGGGCTCCGTTTGTATGATTTGTTAGAGACTCTACACCGAGTTCCTGTGGAATGAGTTATTGTTTTTGTTATTGTATCTGTTATTTCAAATGCTTTTAATTTGAAATTATTTCCGCAATTGATATTATATGTTTTGTTATATCAAATGATGTTTAAACATTTATTTGGTTTTATTATTAATTTGAATATGATTTTGAGTAGAAGTTCTGCATTTTGAGGCTTGTACCAGATGGGCCGGACTCTTATAGACGTTTCGCCTCATACGCTGCTCATAGTCCCGAGAATGGGTCGTGGCACGTTGAGATAGGAAACAACATTTAAGCAAGACTTTGAAGTGCATACTCAAATCTTGACAAATTGAGAGGAAAAATGGAGGGAGGGAAATTAAAGAAAAGACGAAAGGATAATAATTTCATACAATCAACATTTTCTTATTGAAGTGCAGCGTTTAATGATTAAAAATTAATTAATAATTTTTAATATAAATTATGAATTCCTATAATATTAACAAGGAAGCTTTGCATTTCAATAAAAAAAAAATATTACAGAAACTTTTGTAACTTTTTGTTCTAAGAAAATATTATTTAAGACGAACTCAGAGGAAGTCTAGAGGAAAACAAATATTTTCTAAGAATTTAATAGAGATTTTTTAAAATATTAGCTTTAAAGTTTTTTTTACATTTATTATAAAATCGAGATATACGGTACTTTATTATTGTCATATTATTTATTAGAGTGCTGAAGAAATTAAAAAAAATTAATGTCGAATAATTTACCAAGAAAAGGAAGCATTTATAGTGATTGATCTAGGTGATTCCACAGCTACTGTATTGTTGGCCTGATTAAAGAACAGTCGCTCCACAACTCCTTTTCCTTCTCATTTTCTTCTGCCACCATGTGAAACTTTTCAGAACCCACCCAACCCAAGTGAGCAGGATTTTATTTTGTTTTTCTATTTTTTTATAAAGATTTAACCTTTAGCTTTTGAAAGAAAAACAGAATTAGCCCAGATCCAAACATTCCTATGTCTACTCCACCACCAAACAGCAATAGTGGAAATGGTCCCAAATGTGTTTGGATCTGTGTGTCTTCTTCATCATATCCTTTTCCTAAAAAACTTAGAAGCAAGGCGCAGTAGGGTATACTTCTAACAACAATAACTGTGATCTTCTGACTACTGCTCAAACATGGTTGCTGCAATTGCATGTGTTGGTTGATGTAGCTATCCACCAGTACTACTCCACTATCCTCTTGTAAGGCTCAATTTATCCGATCATAAGCCGAGTCTGCTGAAAAAATATGTTGATGTTTACCACTATTTACAGTGGCGAAGCTAGGATTTGGCGAAAGTAGAAGAAGCGATAAAATTCTGGCCGACAGATGGAAGATGGTAACAAATGAGCAATGGTGAATGTTGAATAAGATTTCTCTCTTTTTTTTCAATCCAATGGTTGGTGGAAGGGTCGATGAGGGAGTGTGGGCATAGTAGTATTAGGGGGAAGGTGGACTGATCCCATCCGACTCCACGTCTCTTTGTGACTGATCATCTAATTAATGTTCTTACAACAATGCAAAGACACACACATAACTCACACGCCTGTTAACTTATAATTTATTTGTACTGAAATCAACTACGACACTAAAAAATTGAAGGTTAGATTTGTAGTAGAAACAAATAAAATTATTCCACAAGAGGAAAACATACATAACCCAAAACATTGTCTGTGCCCTACCACAAAAGGCATCATTCTACAGTGGCACTCACCCAATTTGACAACCAGTGGAGCAAGGCTATATCCTTTTTCTTAATTTTTGGTAATTATAATTTTGTAATTAACAAAAATGAAAGAAAAAAAAATATTGTTATTAGGGGTTTTAGGGATTCTTTGATCAAAAAATAAATCTGAAAGAATAATGTGATTTGACAAAAAAAAGAAATTTAGTAAAGGCCGGTCATAGCAATCAAAGAATAAGGAGCTTCCATCTAAAATTAGGACCGAAACCGAACGGAAGACTTGCGATCTCCAAACGAAAACCCCTTTTAAGCAAACACAGAAACACACTCCTTTCAACAAGCTTAACAACCCCACCAAATTTGTAAAACCCAAAACGAGCCTTTCATCTTCGTCCTTTCAATTCTCCCTGAGCTCCTCCTCCTCTTCCCACCCGCAATGTGGCGGTCGTGGAGCCTCAAATCAACGCTCAATACCCATTCCACGTCATCCTCTTCCTCACCCTCACCTTCTTCCTCCTCTTCTTTTTCTTTCTCCTCCATCAAAGACGTCCAATCCCTCTGTACGGACGACCCTCCTTCTACCAAAAAACCCTCAGCCGTCTTCCGCCGCGTCCGCCTCGCTAATGCTGTCCTCCGCTCCTGGTCCCCCAAACCCTTTCCTCCACCAATCTTAATCCCCGGCGCCGAAAAACGAATTATCGTCTACTTCACCAGCCTACGGGTCGTCCGCTCCACCTTCGAGGCCTGCAGAGTCGTCCGATCAATTCTCCGAGGGTTCCGCGTTAAAATCGACGAGCGAGATCTCTCAATGGACTCCGCATTTCTCTGGGAGCTACAACAGATTTTCGGTGGCGGCGGTCAAAGGTCGTTGACTCTGCCGAGAGTGTTTATCGGGGGGAGGTACGTGGGCGGGGCGGAGGAGATAAGGCAGTTGCACGAGGTGGGCGAGCTAAAGAAACTTGTGGAAGGATTGGCCGTAGCGGAACCGGGCTGCGTGTGTGACGCGTGCGGCGGTTACAGGTTTGTTTTGTGCGACGAATGTAACGGTAGCCATAAGGTGTACATAGGGAAGGTTGGGTTTAAGTGTTGTACGGTCTGCAATGAGAATGGTTTGATCAGGTGCCCTTTTTGTTCGTCCTAATAGCCGTCCGATTTGGTTACTTTTACGTGTGACTTATTGTATTTACAAATTTTGGTTTTAAATTATCTAGCCTTCTCTTCTACTGGATTTTGTTTTATCCTTTTGGTTTTTGAGATTTTAAAAAAATGTTATTAGTTTGTGACAGTAGAAGTGGTTAGGTGACACGTCAATTGTTAAAATGTTAGGAAGCTATGAGAAGCTTATATTAGAAAAGCTAAATTAGCAATTATGTATTTTCTGTGAATTATGAGTATATTACTTATTTGAAGGGAAAGGAAAGCCGAATTTGGAGTCAAGATTTGGGCTTAATATTATACTTCCTCTTTTCCATAATTATAGATACTAATTATTTTTTACAAAAATTATAAAATTGTAATTTTAATAATTATTTAGTAACTAAATTTATTTAATTTTATGATTTTTTTATTATGTCAGTAAATATGTTAATAATTAATAAGTTAGTTAAAAAAATTAAATAAAAATAATATTATAAGTTTATTAATAATAAATATAATAAAAAATATGTTTATATTTTGAAACGGTTAAAATAAAAAGTGTTTTTTCCCTTTGATATGTGGAACATTGTTACGTTGTCATGTTGACAACAATATTTCACATATTAGGGCTTTTGGGTATGCACACATACACGTTGCACATGTTTTTTTTTTTTCAATTAATTTCTTGGTTTGTTTGGACTTTTCCTGTTTAATTCCTTGTGAGTTGTTTCCATATTGCTTCTTTAATTAGTGCAAAATGATAGGGTTAGTCAGTGGAGGACAATGAGTTGAAAGGCGGGAGTTGTTTAACAAGTGGGAAGGGCTTTTCACATGATCAAGTGTTTGTTACTTGTTTAGATTATTGTAGATTACATCATGATAATAGATGGAATACATTGTACAATAAAAAAAATAATCGCAATTTTTTTTATTCAGTAAAAGGTTTATCTTTTAATATTTTACTAACCCGGACATTTAAATAATTTAGTACCAGTAAATATACATATTTTGTTGTAGGTAAATTTCACTAAAACACTGTTTGTGCAACTTAACAAGTCGATATTTTTTCCGTCTCAATTTGATAGGAACACTTTTTATTTTGGATGTTCTAACACATATGTACATTTTTCTTTTTTATTATTATTAACAAAGTTATAAATTTGTTCTTATTTAATTTTTAACTAATTCAATAATTACTAACACACTTAATCAAAGAGTATAAAAGTAAATGAATTTAACTTCTAAAACTATAATTTTTTAATTTCTAAAAAAAGTAATTGATACCTATTAAATTAAGACAGAGAGGGTATATCTTTTGAAACTAAAAAACCTGAGCTAAAGTTTGAGAGTAAATTGAACCGAATTATTAGTACTATTGGTTTAAAGCAAGTCAGAAAAATAGTGGAAAAAATGAGTTATGAATTTATCAATTACTGATTATTTGGCCCTCTTTCACATTTGCACTTTTTTTTGTCTGGACCCTTTTTCATATTTGCATATACCGTTGCATTCTTAATTAAACAATTTGAGAAATTGGAGCGGTGGGGTCTTCTTGGATGGAGTGAATTGCCTGGCTGGCCTGAATGTTAAGAGTTTTTTCCCCCTCTCTGCAACATTGATTTGTTAAGTTTTTTTTTTAATAAAACATGACAAACATGTTCCACTTTCTATCGATACAAACAGCAGCCGATGGGAAAGGCATTAGCATGATTATAATTATTACATGCATGATTACTTTCTTTTCGGGTATTTCTTCACAACTCTTGATTTGGGTTAACATCTAATGATTGTGTCCAAAAAAAGTCGTGGTGAATTTGACTAGTATAATGCAGGTAGTTAGGTTATGGCTGTGTCTGCTTCTTTGCGTCTTCACTTCCCCAGTTTTTCTCCCATCAATTTTTGTGGATTCTAATCTTTTTCTATTCGGTCTTATCTTTGTTTCCATTATATTCATTTTGAACAATTTCGGTATTATCTGGCCTGATTTTGGTCACCGAAATTAAAGAGGTTTTTTAATTGAGAGAATTTTTTATTGTTTCTAGAAAATTAGAAAAAAAAAGATGAAAAAATGAAAAATTTGTTAAAAATAAAAAGAAAAAACTGGTTTTCCAATTAAATATAGATAAAATTTCTAAAAAAATAATTATCTGGTGAAGTTTGCAAGTATGGAGTTCCCTATGAAAGTTCAAGTATTATGTTGTGCCTAGCTAACTGTTGGTTTAAACTACGAATCTGTTCTGATCATATATCTTATTTATGTTGATAAACAAATTGCTGAAAACACTGTCGTTAAAAGTTACTTTTAAAATAAAGATCGGGAAAGAAAATGAGAAAGAAACAGAGATTAGAACTCAATTGCATACCATTACTCCACTGTTGATGCAAAAATGCAAGAACCAGAGATTATACACTATTAACCCATTATTACCCTATGGGGTAACCTAGAGGACATGAGAGCAGTTTCAAATTCGCTTAACCAAGATTCGAGCTCAAGGAGAAGAGACTTACCGGGAATTTTCAATCTCTCAGCACCGGGTATTGGTCAAGTATTAGAGCTTGGTGGATAGCCTTTTAGGCCGTAACCTCTTGAAGAGGTGCTGCGGTAATGAGACTCGGTCATCTCACCGAGTTCAACAATAACTTTTCGGACATTCTGTAGTGGGGAGTAATGTCTGTATGGTCACACCCAGCATAAATATACTACTATCGGTCGCATCCGACTCCCTTTTTTGCTGTAAAAAAACCCATTATTTACGCATTTTAAGTAACCGAACCTAAAACTAGAACAAAATATGGTGTATATGGTCACTTCACCATTTAATTTTTTTTAAATATGGTGTGTATGGTCATTTCATCATTTACTTTTGTTTTGTTGCAGGGAGATTTATTTTCCTAAAATTATTATAGATTAATTTATGTTACTAATATTTATAACTAATATTATTAACGACTAATTATTGTGTATTTACTAATATTTATTATTTTTATTTGTTATATTATGTAATACATGAATTGATTGTATTAAAACTTTACCATGCATAATGTCTAATTATGATGTCTTTTTTGCTTATCTAATTTGAGTCATAGTATTAGTAATAACTAATTATTCTTTAGAATAAAAGCCAAATTGTAAAAGAATTATTATAAAGTAAAAATCCCTTATGCTACGTTAGAAGTTTTGAGTGCACTTGCTTTAAAGAAACTAGTTTGTGTCTAATCCAATTATTTATATGAGATTGAGAACAATTCTAGACGACGAATTTTTTTTCCAAAATTTTATAAAGTAAGACTAATTGAAATCACTTTTGACAATAAAATAAACTTATGTTATTTAGAGATTAGTATGATGGATATCTAATAAATATTTTTAAACGGAATGCAAAATTTTCTTGTATATGATAAACCTTAATTATCATCTGTGTACTTAATTATATATTTGTTCTCTATTTTTATTTATCATTTAAAGTTTTAATTCATTCCAATTACTGAATTTATACTAAAAGATTCTTCACCATTTCTCTCAATAATGAACATTTTATAAAATAAAATTTTTATAACTGCGCATTGCGCGAAAACACAACCACTTGTATATAAAGCCTACAAATCAAAAAGTACAGAACCAAAAGACCCTGTCTCGAAATCTTCAATTTTTATCACCATTAGCACTAGCATAAATCCATTCCTCCACTATGACGCTAGAATCCATATGAGCCCGTCTTTGTGTGTCAAGGATCCCAGAGAGGCAGCATCAACATTTCTGGCTAGTGTTATGAGCCCTGACCTTGTGGTCCAGTCGCTTGGATTGGAAACAGCGCAATACGTGATCCCATACTGTCATTTACATACATCTCCGGTTTCTTGAGGTCGGCTCTTACTTGATGTCTTTCCTTCCCTATGTCCATAACCCGCGAGCCATGTCATCGCAACACATTTTATTTACAAGTCATTTTATTTATTTCTACTGATAATCGACCACACGCCTCTCAATGTTTGAGTTCATTCCAGTGCAACAAACTACAAACCCATTGGTCATCGCAATACATTTTAACCATTATGATATTCGGTTGATGCACCGTGATTCAACTGGGTTCCATGTATCATCCAAAGATTTTAAATTACAGGTTGAACCACGAAAATTAGCTAAAGAAAGCATACGGTTTAACCGTGGAAAATCAATGCTCGAATCTCTGCAAGTGGTCAAAGACATTCTGAAAGGAATTTCCAGGCGCAATTTGAAAAGAAATTATTTCCGTTATTTTATGGAATCTTATTGCTGAGGGTAAGTTAATTTGAACATGAACGCCATACCAGATGTCAATATATATCTAGATTGTGATGTTAAAAGTGTATAATTTAATTGCTTTTTTTGAATTAATAAATGCGGTTGTTGATGAATAAGTCATACACGTACTGTAAATTTTTTATGTATATGGATTCGGATAATGTCATTTTCTTGATAATGTTTGTGGGATGATGTTTTAACACAGACAGAATGATTATCAACAGTTTCTTTTTTTGTTATTCATTGGGCCGTAGTAGGAATGGAATCTCAACTCAACTCCTTAGCACTGGAGATGAATCAGCATTTAATAATATTTGGACAACATAAATAATACACATAGTAGCAATAATTTGGACAAGAATATGCCATTTGAATAAGTTGATTCAATTGAGAAACTATAACGAAATAGAAGGAAATAGAAGGGTGGAGAAGATGCATACTTGTGCGTTAATCGTTACTTTAATCTTTATTTTTTATTTGGTTTTTTTTTTTATGATTCATTTAGTCACTCTCATTAACCTGCTGCAATTACGGTAGGCACTTATCTATATAAGGTAGGTTATCGTTTCAACAATTTTCAGTAACAGTAGTAGCATTCATATATTGAAGATGATACATGTTAAGACGCCTTTGTCAATCAACGCGTCTTCAGATGTGCTTCAAGATGTTCAATCTGATCCTGAAGAAGGTATATTCATCTCCTGAGAGCTTATGGAGAGGCTGTGGAGATGGAACTAGAAGGACTAGCAGGAGTAATTCTGAGGCGATTAGCTGAAAAGGCCTTTCCGACTGGCTCCATCATTGAACGCACAACTTATCATTTAATCCGAGCCTTGAATGATCAACTGGACTTTTTGAGGGAAGAAGCCGACAGAAACTATGAGGCAACATTTAAGGCTTTCCATCAGATTTTTCCCTATGGACGGTTCGCTTACTTTGCTACTAATTCAACAATACTTGAATCCATCCCCGAGGAAACTAAAATGGTTCACAGTTGATTTTGACATTGGAAATGGTGTACAATGGCCTCCTGTCGTTGAAGAGCTTGGAAGGAAAAGCCCACAATCAGTGAGATTGAGGTCAACAAAATGAGATGATCAAGAACAGATTGAGTTTAATAAAACATGGCTATATGAACACACGAAAACCTTTGGGATGAAACTGAACACAGAGGAGACGAACGTAGAAGGTTTATTATGTGAGATGAAAATAAGACGAGGAAGGGAATGGCTAGCTTTCAACTGCATGGTGAGTCTTCCACATATGGCAAAACAGAGGAGTGCTAAAAATGTTTCATAATTTCTGAAGGTTGTAAAGCAATCAATCAACAACTGCGACAACAATGATAACAGAAGGAACAAACAGAATTGGATGAGGTAAAGGAACAAACTGCAGAGGTTGTGGAACTATTTTCAGAGGACAGTTGGTTCAGAAGCCTTACTAGAATCAATGGACTTGAACTTCCTTCATCACCTTGCAGAAGCGAAACTAGCAATGGAATGTTTGTTTCTAACACCTCATATTTCGTCTCTCTCAGATTCTGAGACGTGGAATGACATTGGCAGAGAGATTAAGGTTCTCTCAGAGTTAAGTTTGGAGGCCTGCAGATTTGAAAAAGATGCTCTTATATAGGGTTAGAAACTGGTGAGAGAATTAGAGAGCTGTATTGGGTTTGCATGGAAGGAGTGCATTAGAATCAAATGGTGTTGGGATACAAGGGAACTCCACTAGTGAAGGTTTCTAGTTGGAGATGATTTAAAGTTTTATGCATAGACTAGTTCATTCAAACACAAACATTATAGATAAAATTAGAGTCAACTTTCAAAAACATACATTACAGATACAGATAATCGATTTTTTATTTTTTTAAGATGTGAGTGTAAATTAATTTTCTTTATACATTACAAATAATCAGTATTGATGAAACTAAGAACACAATGACTTTCTTGTACACTTTACAATCTCCACTTTTAGCTTAGTGGAAACTTTCAACTCTGTCGATTTGATTTTCGGCTCAAATCCCTCCTAACAACACAACCCAATTTGATTTATGATTCAAATCACACCTAAACACCCAATAATCTAGTCTCTCGAAACTCAACATATACAAGGTTCTAAAACCCAATGAGATTCTCTCAAAAAAATTGAAGTTTAATACAAGTTGTTGAGGCTTTAGAATAATAGAAAATGAAAACCAAACAAAGCTCTAGCAAATATTGATGTGGAGAGTAAGAAAATTGCTCTTGATTGGTCTTGAATGCTCCTGAATAAATATGAGTGTGTAGAGTCTGTTTTATTACTCAACTTTTGTTAGAAAGTGTCTTTTATACGTGATGGAATATTCTTTAAATGATCCTTGAATGACATCACGTGATTGGCCTTTCACAAGCTTCCAAAATCTAAAATTCATACCATGAAACTCGCGTGCATATATGAGACCCGAGTGTTCCTTCATTTTCAGCTTGTTTTGGCACCTCTAGGGCTCGAGGCGCACATTACCAAGGGTGAGACGCATGTTTTGACCTTGCTGACGCCAAATTGGATAGTTTGCCTCGAGATGGTGGGAATGGTTTCTGACACTGTTCAGGTAGCCGTTGAAATTCGAATTTTCTGGAGTAAAATGCACGTTACATGAGGTGAGATGCTTGTCTCCTTTGCTGGGCATAAATAAGGATGAACTACAACTTTTCTTCGTGAGTGATAGGCTTCAAAAACAATCTATGATGAGATGCACATCTCTTCTGTGAAATGCGCGTTTCGTGACCTACACGTCATTTTTTCTTCTTTTTCAACCGAGGCATGATCCGAATAAGCTTAACTCAAATTATGACTTCCAAAACCATTTAAGTGACTCCAAATCATCTCTAATCTTGACTTTAATGCTTTTCTTTAATGACTTCACATTCAATCATACAAATTTTTATTCACATAATATTTTTGTCCATTATCAAAAATATTTCAAAACAAATAAGGGTTCAACAATTATTAACCAATAATTTGATTAAAAAAATATGTTAATAATTGGTTTTTGATGTGAAGTTTTTGTCAAGATTTTCGATGGCAAGTGGTTCCTTGTTAAAATGAGTTAGGTAGCTTTCAAAAGGTCTCATCTTCTCGTTGAACAATCGGTTGGAGGTCCAATGACACCTTTTTTGGGTGCGACACTAATTATGAAGCATTTTTTATATAGCGAACTAGGTGAAGGAAAAGATGGACCCAAATGGCAATTCATCGAATGAGTTGTTCTTAAAACCGTATTCACGATACTATTTCGATTCGTGCCGTTAATCGAATTAGTCAATTTCTTTTAACCGTTTTACATGTCATAATTTAACCACTTTAAATATAAACATATAAAACATAAATATCATACTTAAGCATGAAAATAAACACTTTAAATCA
>CAODLS011754143.1:0-12952 GCA_948243855.1 Flueggea neowawraea | reverse complement strand
GCGTCACATCGTACGTTGTCATGTTATATAACGTACGTTAGATTTGTAAATCAGTGAGGCAATGCGTTTTGATCCGTCTGTCTTTATAAACCCCCAAAACCCGACCCCTTCATCATTTCATCTCATTTTCACTTCAAATCATAAATCTCATCATTCTCGGGACTTAACCACACTCAAACTTTCATGGATAACACCCTTAAATATTCTTAAACATCTTCAAACACTCAAATATCACTTCAAACATTCGAGGATCAAATTGGAAATGAACTAAGATCATTTGAAATCGAATGACGTTCTACCAAAGACTTCGTCGGAATTGGTCGGAATGCTATAGAAAATTAATCGGAACGGAAGAGATATTACACAACTCGTTTATTAACGAGCTAAATTACGAATAAATTTTTATCGAACCGAACCTCGAACTACTCACTAGCAAATTGGCTCATTTACAGCCTTAGTTAATATCGACGGCGGCTTTAATGTTGCAGCAATTTATTCAAACAATTTATCCCCGACCAGATCGCCATGACAATTACTATACATTTTCTACAAGAAACCGAAGTCAATATTTTCATTTAGTGTACATTAATTATTACAGGTACTTTTTCAACCGCCTCCTGATGGGCAGAACAAGTGGACCGGTGGGGGCATGATACTCCGAACCTTCGTTGCTCACGGATAATTTGCAAGTTTTTTTTTAATTCCGTTTATTGTGAACAAATTAAATTTGAGTCAAATAAAAGGTTATTGTGCTAAATATCAAATTAATTAACTTATACTATTTTATTTTATTTATAAATAAATTAGAATGAAATTCTTAAAATTTCGTTTTCATAAAAATAGTATGTTTAGTTATCTGTTTTTATTTTGATAAATCATATTATTTGTTTTCACTAAATATCAAATCCACAATTCTTTAGCACTGTAATTGATTTTTATACTAATGAGTTACAAACTCGTATATATATTTTTTAACAATTGAAAATAGTATCTTAGAATAAATTATGATGTATAATAATTTTCATTTGTCAATTTAATGTCCTTAATGATTATTGTGATAAAATACTAGATGGAGTGTGTGTATGAAGGATGATTTGCCAAGTGAATTAGAAAGATGAAATTTACTTGTACATTCTACCTTTTTATGGATGTGAGATCAACCAACCTTTTATGAAATTCTTTATTTATAAACGTTTCAGAAAGGGCATGCACGTCAAACCTAAGAACTTATATTAAGAAATAAATTTTAAAACTTTTATGGAATTCATTTATACAAAACCCATCATATAATTGATTTGTTAATTTTTTTTTGATAAGTGATTTGTTAAATTTCTCAATAAACTTAATCCAACACTAATATTGTATTTATATATTTAACACTTATATTTCTAGAAATTCAACTTTCAATATTATATATTATGTTATTAAGTCAATTTGTAAAAAATTAATGCAGGACATTTTTTTCATAAGTAACACTGGAGAAATTTTATCAGCTTTTTTTTTTCCAACCTAAAAAAGGGAGATGGGGGCGATCAGTAGTGGTATACTCCTGTTGGGCGTTACCATGCAGATATTATTCCCTGCTGCGAAATATTCGAAGAGTCATAGCTGAACTTAGGGCTTTACTCTTGAGTCTCGTTACCGCACTACCTCACTAGGGACGAGCGGCATAAGGGGCTATCAATCAAGCTCAATGTCTAACCCAGACTTGAATGACAACCAAGACTACTTGGAATTACGTCGTTCCCATGGAGTTTCGAACCTGGGCCAAACAAACTTGGAACCCCTCCCGTGTTCGTTCGACCACCCCGGGGGGGTAAATTTTATCAGTCCAAATGATATAATCATTTTGACCAATAGGTTTAAGACATAACTACGAATATTCATCGAGTTGAAGAAATAAATAAGGTCTAAACACAAAGTTTGCCCACTCTATGGTTACGAAATTAAACTTTCCTCTTCGTGCTTTAAAAATCGGATAACAAAGTCATTGATCACCACACTAGCGTTGTGCACTTGTGCTATCGAGGGATGTGCATGGTTAAATTTGGGTAGATTTAAGCTTTTCCATCTAAAATAGCAATATACGTGTACGTGTAGGATTTTCTAACTACAATCTAGCCAGAAATTAAGTACATAAATTGTGTTGAATTATTTGATTCATTGCGGTTGGATATGGTTTTTGTTTCGGTTTTTGGATTCTTTAAAAAACATTATACTGATTAAATTCGTTAAAATGTATTTCCATTCATAAAACTAAAAAAGAAAAAGTAAAGAAATTAAACAACTCAATTCGAACATAATTTTTTAAGCCCAAATTGTTGATGTTAATTTCCATATCGTTGATATAGATGTCACATGATCGTTACATAACATTAAAGCGGTTGATAAAAAAATGATAAGTTTGAAAAGATAGATAAAAAATGATAAAATTGCAATATTTGGCTACTTGAAACGAGAAATTAAGGAGCTATTTAGTTTAAAAAAACTTTTCCATTGTTTTTCAAAAAATTAGAAAATAGAGATGGAAACAGGGACGGAGGGAAAGGGGGTCTGTGACCCCTGGTGTCGATGAGGTCCTATATGTATAATTTTATTATAAGACAACGTATCATATATATAGTTTTATTATAATAACTTTTAAGTCCTTAAACTTAAGAAAATAAATAATTAAGTCCTTATTTTGATAATCGTCCATCTATCCGCCAATAAAATCACTGTTAATTTCTGTAACGTCATTCAATAGTGGCCCTAGGTGAAAATAACCTTGCATCCGTCACTGGATGGGAAAATGAAAAATTTGTTCAAAAACAATTTTGATTAGCAACTATATTTTCTAAATGCTTTCAATTTTGAAAAAAATAAAAAC
Source organism: Flueggea neowawraea (assembly GCA_948243855.1). Classification (NCBI taxonomy): domain Eukaryota; kingdom Viridiplantae; phylum Streptophyta; class Magnoliopsida; order Malpighiales; family Phyllanthaceae; genus Flueggea; species Flueggea neowawraea. The sequence continues at coordinate 10,083 of CAODLS011754143.1, read as the reverse complement.
AAAACAATAAACAAAAAAAAAAGTTTTCTCAACTAAACATAGCATAAGTCTTTCAATTAGTAAATATAAACATGTAAAACTTGTAATAGCATTCAATATATTTGATGCATCATGTAGGTGAAGTCGTCACCAATGCAGCGTAAAAGTATGTCTTTCTATAAATTAAGTGCCTAATAAAACATATAATAATAAAAATTAAAAACACATTCCTATAATACAATTCTTTTGTAAACAAAAAAAAAATATTAGGTATTTTTTATAATTAAATATTAGGCATTATTTATTAAATAAGCAAGTATATTTTAGCATCCAAAATTTCTTATAAATTGCCAATCATTCATAAATCATATTGGCTTTCCCATCCAACTTGTTTCCTTTTTTTCCTTTTGAAAGTTGCCAACTTGTTGCTTAATGCACATGAACAGAGATAGGTTCTGTCCTTTTCTTTATTTAATTCGTCTTTATCTCATAAGATGATTGTAAAACCTCGCCCGCTCCTGTTAAGCCTTTTGTTGTACTTCATTTAATTTCGGTTGCAATTTTTCGACTCTGATTCGATTCTTGATGTTGAGATTATGTTTTGATCGTTAAGAATGTCTGATGATAATGATTTGCAAGTTTGAGGTATTAGATTTGTTATGGGAGTATTGGGGTTTGTGATTCTAAGTTAGAGATATGTTTTAAGTGTGAAATTTCGTATGGAATGTGCCCAGGCGGTCATCTACGTGCATTGAAGGGTAGCTAAGCACAAAGATCATGAGGCAGAAGTGGGACTGGAACTGAAACAGTCGTCTATGCGTGCAAGTGTCACTCTACGCACGTAGAAGGTATACTGCGCGTGCAGAAGGTCTCCTAGGCAGGTTGATTTTGGATATGAAATTATGGGTTTACTGAAACAGACTTCTAAGCACGTTATGGGATCATCTATACACGTAAGACTTCCTCCACGCATATAGATGTGTCTAGAATAGGCTGTTTCAAGTGAAAGGCTGCGTTTTGGCAATTGGGTCTATAAATACCATCCATCTAACTCTCTTCGGCCTTCACTCATTTTCTTTATTTCTCTCACTTTCAGATCTTTCTCTCAACATCTTCCAGTGTCTCTCCTTGCTTCCTTTCGCTTCCTTAAGGTAAGATCAAGCTTCTAATCCTTTTTTTCCCTCATTTCATTTAAGATTTGTTCATTTAGTGTTTATGGCCGAATTTGAGGTGGAGCTCGGATTGGCTTGCTTCTACGGAAATGGGAGTTAAATGTTATTAGATTATGGTTGTTTGAGGTCCGAAAAGTAAGGATCTATCTTCGGTTTTGGAGGTTTCAGAGTTTGGACGAAATGGGTTTGTTTTGGAGCTGGGGTTTCAGTTTTGAGTGATTTTTTGGTTAGATTTAGAGTTGTTCTTGTTATATTTTGGTAGATTTGAGCTAAAAATGATTGGATTTGAGTTGGGTGTTGTGATTTGGCGATTTATTTGTTTGGTTAAAGGAAAATTCGAAATATGTGGGTTAGAACCCGTAATGATTTTGAGGTTAATTATTGGAATGGATGTTAGATTGTGTTCAGGAGGATGATTGTAGTATTTGTGGGTGATTGGTAAAGTTAGGTATTAACTAGAACGAGATTTCAGTAATTTTGGAATAAAATTTTTGTTAGATAGTCAATTCTGTAAATTTTGAAGAGTTTGGGTTGGATTTGGAAATTCTGAAAAGCCGAGGGTTAGATTACATCTGCATTGCATTCATATTTTTGGTGCCACCATAGTACCATTACCACATTCTATTATGTTTGATATGATTTGTTTGTTTTAGCTTCGTGTTTCAGTCAGCGAGTCTAGCCAACCACCTGTGGAGCGTGGCTGGGCCTTTCAGCTAGAACATCTAGGTGAGTGGAATGACAGCTTCAGACACATAGATTGTGTCTTCTGCAACTTATATGTTTTTGGTGTGCCTAGGATATAAATTGTAATCCAAATAATAATTATTCGGCTAAATAATAATCCGGCTTATGTGCAGATCTATTCTGAAATATGTTGTATGTATATATTCATATATTTTCTAAAATTAGGGGAAATACATATGTACTTATGTATGTATAACTGTGCTTGGTAAGTTAAGCCATACCTAGCAAGCATTTTCTGTCTCGAATGTTTATCTGCTTTTGCATATGTGGTTTTCAAAGAAGGTTGCTTAAATTATTTCCATCTTTGTTATGTTATTGAGGTGGTTGTTGTTGTTGTTGTTGTTATTATTATTATTATTATTATTATTATTATTATTATTAATAATATTATAAGTATTATAACTTGCATCTGATAGGATAAGATACATTTGGTGATTTTGAGTCTATTTTGTATTCATATCCACTTCCTTTCATAATGCTCGTATGGCAGTTTGAGATATTGGGATAATAAGAATCTATTCATCAGTATTATATGTTATGTCGGTGGTGTATCTACCATTATCTATATGCTTCTGCATTTTTTTTGTGATTATTTACCAGTGCTTATTTCGATATGTGAGGCATGTGCTATGAGGATAGACGTAGCTTTTGGTATACCATTGTCTAGAAACCTAGTTACCATGGTTGGTGGTAACATTGTGTGTTTGATTACACGCACAAGATCAGATTAGTGGCATGAGTCCACATCAGTTATTCAGTTAGGGGATTTATTAGATCTGTTTGATATTTTATTTGGATGTTCCGTTATGTTTGGATTTAATGAATTCATAAATCTGTATTGTTGCTCATGTTCCCGTAATATATTGTATCGTAGTCTGGCAGTGTATATCCTATTGAAATACGTGGACTACAATGCTTGTAGATATAATTAGATCAGTTATGTATGTTACAGCTTTGAGACCCTTAAGGTGGATGGAGTACTATTTTGAACCCCTAAGACTGTCAGCTATTAGCCTTCCTAAGTCACATACCATTTGGACTCTTGAGGTTGCTAGCTACTTATGGACTGATCTAGTCAGCACAATGCTAATATAATTCGGGCGTATGATCAATGATTATCAGATCTGTCTATTTTTGGTAGGATAATAAGAAAGAATTCTATATGATATGCATCATATGAATTTGTACGTATGCATATAGTATGCTTGTCTGTTTTCCGGTGCACTACCTGTTCTGTATGACCTTATGTTGTTTGCTGAGGGTACAAACGATTTCAAAAACTATTACTATATACTTAGTGTGTATACGTATATATATAATTATATATGTATGGGGTATTTTCGAAACATTTTCAAAATGGTCTTTGTGATGCTCGTATGAGGCGATCTGGAGTGTCTTTTCCTCCCTAAGTTTACTCACCCCTTTCCCCAAATATTTTTCAGGTGATTTCGTTGGTAGGGGTTCTCTGGCATCCTGCATTCGGTGAGGTATTATGAAGTTGCAGTCAGCGCTCTTTTGTTCGGGCCCAAATATCTATTTTGTTAGGTGCTCCACACCGGGATATTTATGGGTATATGGCTCTGTATAAATATTTTCATATTTTGGAATGATTTCGTATTTAGAAATGTTATTATTATTAATATTATGAAAATTTATGTTTTTCAAAGAACTCGAATTTTATTTAGCCATTAAATATTTTCAAATGGTTTTAAATTTGTTCGTAATAGATTTGAATATGGGTTCTGGTCTCTAAAGCTTGTATGAGATGGGCCGAACTTCCATAGACAGTTCGTCTTGTATGCCTGTTATGGTCCAGAAACGGGTCGTGACAATGGAGGCGTTCTTTCGAATCCTCATACTTTAACTTGCAAGAAATTAATTTGTGTATTTCTTCTTTTGTCTGCAACAAGAGAAAGAGATAGAGTGACACAAACAGTTCATGAAGGAGAAGAGGAGATGTTGTCGCTTTTCACTTGCTTTTCAGATTTGGGATGTGATGAAATGGGTTTTATTTTTAATTGTAAGATTTCAATTGCATGTGATGAAATGGGTCTTTTTAATTGTAAGATTACTCCTGTAAACATTATTTTTTACTTGTAAGATTTATGGGTCTTCTTTTCAAAATTGGGATCTGGTTTTACTTCGATTTGTGTTTTTGTGCTTCTTTACTTTTTTAGTGCATTCTTGCTCTGTTGATATCTGAAAGTTTTAGAGAGAAAAAAGATAACAGATTCATGGCTGGAAGGAAGATGATGGGTTCAAAATATGAAAAATTGATTGGTCGATTTTGATTTCTATTGTGACTTATTTTGATCTCATCTTCCAATCTTGTAAGCATTACTTTTTATATTTTTAAGAAACCCAAAAACAAGTTTGAATAAGAAATTAGGGTTCTTATCGCTGGTGGTCTTAAAAAATAGAATAGGGGTATTTTTGTCTTTAAAAATTATTTAAAGTTGACTACAGAATACATCAGCAACTTATTAACGAAATACTAACAAACTACTGATTGAATGACTTAAGTGTAACTCAATTTTTGACCTCAGAGACGTGTATGCAACATCCTAAAAATACCAGGACTTGTCTACTAATTAGGATATATCTCAGGGGATTGGAAATTATTTTCCCTAAAAAATTTATTACCTATTCACCATAGTCTAAATTCTATCCTCTCTAACTTGTAACTTTTATTGTAGTGATAGGTTGCATTTTATACATATTTAATGTTGCATTTTATGTTTGTTTTGCATTATAAACTGTTGTTATTCGTGTTTTTATGTCTTTTTTCTTCTTTGGTGTTTTAGGTGGAACATTGGTGAAATGCCTGGATTTGGAGCAATTTTGGACATATTTCAGCTTGGAGGGCACTTTGGCATGACCATATTGTAGTGGGCACGAAGACTTGGATTTACTTGTTTACATTGGGCCGCGTGTTTTCACTATTGGGCCTCGGGATTTGACCCTTTTGGATGTGGCTAAAGGCTTTTAACCTATTTTTACTGTTGGGACAATTGTAGTTACATTATTATTATTAATTTACAATTATTATTTACTTAGGATTAGGTTTTGAAGGAGCAACTTATAAATACTCTTTTTATTATTGTTGGCTCTCTTCCTCCCATCTTTTGTCACGTATAACAGCAGGAACCATATTGGAATTCTTGTGCTTTTCCATTATTATGTGTAAGTAAACCTCTTTCTAGTCGAGGTATTTTCGAAGTTCAATCCTAATATATTGTGAGACTTTTATTTTAATTGTTATCAAATATTTCGAGTATTTATTCAGTTTTTGTGCCTTAGTTCCTTTATTATTATTTCGATTGATTGATTGATAAAGGCATGTTGATTGATTGACTGAAATAATATATTATTATTTAAGATTGATAGTGCATCACATTAATCCTAATTTAGATAACAAATAATGTGAATTTATGTGTTGGACATTGTTCATTGTTATGGAACTGAATAATCTGGTTTAAATGAATCACGACATTTGCGATTTCACTGGTTAGGATAGGGGTCTCTTTAGTTCTTACTGCTGTCATAGATTTAATCTTGCAGGGCGTCCCGAGGGTTGTCTAGTGGTTAGGGAAATAGTATGCAGGGCGTCCCGAGACTATCGAACAAGTAAGAAGAGATGGGTTAATCGAGTGCGTCGTCGTTAACTTTAACTCTGTCTATTCAAATGTTTGATATTTATCTTTCGTGTCTGTGATCAACTGAAAAGATTGAACGGAGGAAATACCTTGGCTAGGCTTTCTCATTATTGAATTTCTATTATTTTTCATTGTTGCTATTTATTTCGTTGTTGTGAACTTTAATCTTTGCTTTCTTTTGAATTCAGCTTTACTCTCATCTTAATCAACTTTATTTTATTTTTATTTCGGTAATTAAACATTTATGCATTGGTCTCTGTGGTTCGACCCTGCTTACTGCTATACTCGTTATTTATTTTCTGAGCAGGTTAATATTATTTTGGTGGTTTAACGACCTATCATCTAGTTTTCAATTTGATTAGTATAAAGTTTATGGAATCAACTTGATCCAATAAAATTCTCAGAACATTGTCTTTCTTCTACAAGTATAAATTCTCATGGCTTACTAAGTATAATTAGTATTCAACCAAATATCAATTTTTATGACCAAAACCATAAAGGAAGTTGTGGTTTAGGTCGTTATAGGAAAAAAAAAAATGATCTTGCCAAGGCTCCTAAAGTACTGTTTGACGTAAATGGAAATGGTTGGAGAGGCTTCAAAGTGTGTTGTCCCGGCTAGAATTGTGGGACGCGAAGAGTGGTATGGTTTTTGTAATTGCTTAACTCTACGTAGAATCAATCTTTATACTAATTAATTAATAAGTATTGCTGAAGTAACAAGTTATATGCAAAGATTGTTATTATAAATTTACAATATCTATACTCTCTATATAAAGTCAGAAGTGTGTTGGCTGAATGCATAAAGGAACAGTTGTTTTTTTCCCTTCACGCATGTGTCCTGCCTCTTCTCTACCCTGCGGTCTTTTTGCTTCTCAGTTTCTTTATGTTCTGCGAAGTCTTTAATTTTGACAAACTCCCCCATTTCTTATCCTTCGACAAAACTACAAAATCCTTTCCCTTTTATCTCTTCTCATCCATCGAGAAACACAAATTCCCCTTTCTTCTTAATTTTACATTTAAGTGACTGACTCAATCAAACTCAACCATTCAATTCTTCGATCAACTCTTTCAAGAAACCCACTGATACACGAAATCAATCGAAGTTGGTTTTGAACTGGTTTTGTGTTAAAATAACAAAAAAAAAATATTAAAAATGGTACTTTAATCATATTTGGCATGTATTCATTTTGGGTACATTTGTACTCATTTTTTGGTTTTGTACACATTTTGTACTCGTTGAGCGTTCGTTAAAGTTGATCAACTTTCTGGCTTGTGGTCAATGGACGGTCAACTTTCTGACTCCGCTCAACTTTGTAACGTTCGATCAAAAAGTGGTCAAATTGAGACATTTTTGAAATATTTTTCCAGCGTGTTTCTGTTTTTGAAACATTTTTAAATGTTGTTTTATTTGTGAAATTTAGGCTTTTTGTTGTATTTTTGTGTGCTTTTCCCTTAATATTTCAATTAAGTGTTTTTTTTTATAAACGATGGCAGTCTGGTTTATTATGGTTGTTCAAGGGTCAAGATAGTCTAAAAATTTTGGTTCAAAAATGGCACATCGATCCAGAAATAATGGTGGTTACATGATCCAAAGTCATGAATGACACTGGTTTGGAGCCAAAGGGGTCGGTAGTCCAAGGTTAACAACGACTCAGTAGTCTTGAGTTTTGTTGGCTCGGTGATCCAGGGCTAAGGGTGGCTTGGTTGTTTAGGCTTGGATGGTTCGGTTATCAAAGGCCAGCAGTGGTTTAGGGGTTTGGAGCTAAGGTAGCTAGAGGGTTAGTTAATAGAAACTCAATGGTCTAGCACTAAAGAATAGATTTGATGGCCCATGGCAAGGGGTGATTCGATGATTTAGGCGTGGAATTGATGATTGTCCGAGGTTAGTGGAGTATGAAGGCAAATTTATAGTTTATATATTTGTTATTAAATAAATGAAAGTAAGTGGTACGAAAAAATAATTCCTCATTATAAAGAGAGAATATTTACCTGAAATTCTTTATCCATTATTTGTTCAAGAAAACGTATTCCTTTAAATCACTTATTTGGTTCTTATCCAAAATCAAAATTAAATATAGAAAAATATTCTCCAATAAATTATTTTCTTGCAAACCAACGGAGTCCAAGTCTCAAAACAAAGTGGAATTTAAAAATCAATTTTTAAAGACATAAGAGTCCAGACAAAGTAGAATACCGAAAAAAAAGGCTTGATTTGGTTTGATTATAACTATTGATCATTTTCGACGATTAATTTCATGATTTTACACCACTGTTTTTTAGAAAAAAAAAAAGCAAAGCATTATGTTTAATATAATAAGATTCAATGAATTTAAGTTAGATTTCGTGGGATCTTCAATTTACTTTGATCGGTCGAGTTTGTTTAATTTAATTAAAAAATATTAAAAAATTGAACCAATTAAATAAATTGTTCATTTCTTTGTTAGTTTTGTTTGGCAAATAAAACAAATTATTATAATTTAAACAAGATGATTTCGGGGAAAAAAATGAATTGCAGACTTAATCAAAATTGAAAGAAACTAAATCGGTATGTTGAGTTCATTATTCTACAAGATGTCTCATTCGTTCAATCTTTTATTTTGTGATCTATTATAAAGTAAAGAGGAAGGGTTATTTCCCTAGAGAAAGACCCATGTAAAATATATATGAAAAAAACAAATTCTGAAAAGAAAAAAACTGCGATAGATTGTTAAGAAAATGAAGAAGATTTGAGAAAGGAATCGGAATAGTATCAGAAACGTCATACTACCAAACAAAATGCATAAAGTTTAATTAGCTTACGTTACTTCCTATATTGCGGCTTGACCGACAAAACGACTCTTGGTGGTTGGTGTTTCCTCTTTGGTATTTAACGCCTTTGTGGAAGCTTCAAACCAATACAGTAACTTCCGGGAAGCTTCATTGATCACAAATATTTTACATTTGTAATTATTACTTTAGTTTTTTTTGTCAGCAAAAAGGGGAGCCGAAGGCTATCGATAATAGTATATTTCTATTTAGCGTAACCATACATGCAAATATTTCTCGCTGTGAAATGTTGTTTTGTTCGGTGGTGACCGATAGAGACTCACCACAACATCTGCTAGGAGTTGGCGTTAGCCTATTGGCGCAGAGATATTCGAGGCCAACTGGGGAGACGAGTGTATCTCGAACCCGGGTGGGAGGCACTGGGACAGTGCCCCTTTCTGCCATACCACCTCCCAGAAGGTAATTATTACTTTAGTTTGTGTAATACCCCGAATAATTTTTATAAGTATTTTTGAATAATTATATTTAGAGTAATTATTTTGAATAATTATTGGTGGATAATTATTTTTGGGATAATTATTTTAAATAAATATGGGTAAAAATTTGAATTTTTATTTTTTGGTGATTGAAGAGTTAATTTTATGTTTTAAATGTTAATTGGGTGATTAATGAAAGTTAGGAATGATTTGGAAGTGATTTGTTAGGTGAAAAATTAATTGGAAATTGAAAACAAAATCTGGAAAATAAGAGACAGGACGGCAGGTCGTTTAGCGCATTTGACCAAACTACGCATCGTTTGATTAGGGACGACAAGTCGTTCGTCTGATTTGGAGGAAACGATGCGTCATTTGTGCTACAGTAGCCTCTGTCGTCCGTGCGTGTGTGAGTTGGGCAGTAAACCAAAACGACATGTCGTTTTGGGTTTGGGTTTTTATAACCCATCCGACCCGACCGACCAAACCAACCGACATTCATCTTCTTTCTTCGTCGACCACTGTTCACGAAACCTAGAATTTCGTCTCTCTATCTTCGGGATTCTCTCTCTCTTCGTTCCTCTTCCATTCCTACACCAAGATAAGGTGATTTTCTCTTTCTCTCTCCTATTCTTGCTTGGTTTCATGGTTAAACCGATGGGTTTTGAGTGAGTTTCGATTTTTGGCTGACAATTTGATTTTGGGTTCGGATTTCTGTGATTTTTGGATGGATTTGAGTTGGTTTTTGTTGGATAATGATAGATTGAGGTTGAAAATGCATTAATCTAGCTTAGAAATGATGATTTGATGATTTTTCATTGATGGGTCATTTTGGTCCGAAAATTGAGATTTTGGTTTGGGATGATTTTGATGTTTTGGAATGAAAATGAGGCTAGATTTAGGTTCAATGGATTGAATAGAGTTGATTGGAACCATCGGGAACATCGAGTTTCGTGTGGTTCGGGATTTGGGGTATTTTTGGAATAATTTATGTCGCGAGGACTAAGTTGTAAATTTTGATTTTTTGAAAAAATCGGAGGCCTGGGTCTGATATTTTCCATGAGGGCCAGATTTTTAATTTTGAAAAAATCTAGGATAGATTTGTAATTTTTGAAAATATTGGGTAATTATGTAATTTTGAGAAAATTGAGGTTTTATTTGTAAATTTAGTTATTTGGAGGATTTAATTATAAATTTTAAAATTTTTGGGTTAATTATTAATTTCTGGAATTTTTGGGAATTAATTATTAATTTTCGAGATTTTAGGGACTAAAGTGTAATTTTACGAAAGTC